>APFE030182010.1:0-28213 GCA_000404065.3 Pinus taeda
AGTATATTAACTCACTTATTTTAATATATATTTATAAAATTGTCCATTTACGTTTATTTTAATAAGAAAATTAATAACTGAATTAACTGATTTGAATAAATTTTGTTTATACCCTTCATGGTCAAACTAGCAGTTTCTCGGTCAAATCATCTAGCTGTCATTATTCTAGCCGTTACCTGGTCTAGAAATTTGGTCCTGGTCTAGAAATTTGGTCACTGGATATTCTGCCCGATGTATTTATAATGCATAGCAAGATCTGCTCATTCAACTTGTCCGAAACGTGTCGACAAAAATATCTCTATGTGATTTTCGCCAAGATTCTTCTCAGAATTTTAAATTATTTTTTGTTAAAAAATATGGAAATCATAATTTTGAATGGTTGAATTTATATAATTTATATTCTAATTTTGTTTAGCTTCAATCTATAAAATATAGAACAATTGATGTTAAGATGTTTGGTGAAGAGGCTCATTGTAGGGTAATTCATGGATAAATTAGCCAATAATTTTTTTTGCCTATTTTTTATCTAGTAATATTTTTATGATTTTTTGAACTTATTTTCCAAAAAAGGAAATCTAGTTAAAAGTTGTATAAATGGTAAATTTGGGTTATTAGATCTATATAAACTAAATTATCATTTTTATCATTTTTTTGTATAAATGGTAAATTTGGGTTATTAGATCTATATAAACTAGATTATCATTTTTATCAATTTTTTTTCCAAAATATATTATAATACTAAATTTCATTTAGAAAAAACAAAAACATTAAAGGATTGAATTTTACTATTAATTCTTATTAAAATTATAATCTTCAATTAATAAAACTATTATTTTAACTTCAAAATAGTTTTACTTAATCCATTTTTGATATTTACTTTAATTAAAACTATTATTTTTAACTTCAAAAATAATTTTACTTAATCAATTTTTGATATTTACTTTTATTAAAATAAATGAAAATATTAATTAACTTTGGTATTTGCTTTTATTAAAATTATGAAAATCTTGATTAATTTTTGGTATTTACTTTAACTAAAAAATACTTTTTTCATGATTAAAAGAATCAATAATATAAAAAACTAGAGAAAAAAAAAATTTAAAATGTATAAAATTATAAATTACATTTTCATAAACTTACCCAAATAAGATACTCTTTTATTAAAAATATAATTCTAAGTAATAAAATATTATTTCTTAATATTAATTTTAAAATAAATTAACACTTACCATACTAAATTAGATATAAATATTAATATTTAGTATAATAGATATATGATGTTATCAATATTTATAAATACTGCATAATAGCCCATACCTACTTGTAATTATATTATTCTAATACTTACTTGTAACATAAAATTTGTTATATCACTTCAATAACTAATTTAACAGATAAAATTTGTTTATCACTTCAATAACTAATTTAACAGATAAAATCTATCATAAAATTTGAAGTTGACATTTGCTTATCCCTTTGAGATTATCCACTGCCCGTAAACGTAAATTTAAAAAACAAGAACATCAAATTTATCGAAAAAACCCACATAAAACAGTTCATTCGTACATAATCAAACTCCCCTGGGAATTTGAAAGGAAGTGCACATTATACAGCTTCAAGGGAATTTCAAAGTAAAGTGCACATATATTGAACTGCTAGCCAAACGGTAACGGGGAACAGACTTTATTTTTAACACACAACTTTTGGATGGTGCAGGCATATCAGTAATTAGTAGAGATGAAGAGAAAGGCGAGGAGAGGCCTTGGCGACCAGAGGCACGGCCTTCTGCAGGGCCAGGCCGAATGCTTCGTCCATATTGAGCCCCTCCTGGTTTGGTGGCACGTCCCAATCGAAAGCATGGATCAACGACCCTAGATTGTACTCCACCATCGTAATCCCCATGCGAGTACCTGCACAGATGCGCCTGCCTGCCCCGAACGGGATGAGCTCTAAGTCGTTGCCACGAGGATCGATCTTGGAACCCACAAACCTGTCTGGATTGAACTCCTCCGGTTTCTCCCACACCTCTGGATCTCTCCCGATTCCCCAGATGTTCACCATTAGCCGAGTGTTCTTGGGAATGTAGTAACCGTCAACCTCGCACGCTTCGGTGGAGACGCGCGGGAGGCTGAGCGGTGTGGACGGGTGCTTCCGAAATCCCTCTTTGCAGACGGTAACAAAGTAGGGCAGGTTCGCAAGGTCCAACTTCTTCAGTCTCCTCTCACGCCCAACTCCCGATTACCGTGTCCATCTCCTGATGCACCCGCTTCAGTAACTTGGGGTTGGTGATTACTTCCGCCAATGTCCATTCAATGACGCTGCTGGACGTGTCGGTTCCTGCTGTGAATATATTCTGCAAAACAAAGAGTGTACGGATTAATGCCATGAGACAAAGGCATCGATCAACAATAATTTATAAATTTTACACGATATTTACCAAGGTGTAAAGTATAAAACTCATAAATCTAGAAGATTTTTCGGTGTAATAGCATTATGTAAGAGATCTTAACTAATGATCCTAACCCTAAAACATGGTGGCAAAAACTGGATCTAGTAAAGCATACTTTCAGCGAAATCCTGTGCTATCATCAATACACAAATATTGAAAACGTTATCAATTTTCAAAACATTACTTTCAACGAAATCCTGGCCTGTCATCAATACTCAAATATTCAAAACATGACCAGCAGTAGAGCTTTGATATGAACATCGGAGAGCCTCCCGCCTTGGCTCTCCTGCATTTCCCGGCCGGTTGGAGAAATTTATATCCAAAGTCTTCAGAAATGCCTTAGCTGCAGCGGGCGTGGAGGCCACCACCATGTCGGACGTCCCAGTTTGAGATAGACAACGGGGCCGTATTTTTTTTAGTAGAAAAAAAGAAATACCGCACCATTGTCTATCTCAAACGGGGCCTTATTTCTTATAAGTGTTGTAGAGCGTAACGTGAGGCATCGTTCCCAGCAATGGCAGACTTCCCAGCACTGGCAGACTTCCCAGTGGGATGCGCCTCTTCTTGAGTTTCAAGTTCAATTTCAAACATAACGAAATCCAATGTATAGAGCAAGCCAAGAGAGAATCCACAACATAAACTCGTTCAAATTCAAGGAATCCATGTCTCCAGCGTACCCGGTGAGCTGGAGCTGAAGTTAATTGCAGATTTACGGAATCGCGGTCAAAAAATTGACCACGTCCATCTTGGTCAAATTCCCCAATATTAGGGAATCTGCAATCAAATTAAAGATGCCACTGCGTACCTGCGAGTGTTATCTATATAGATAATTTCCAGGGTCTCATTAGTGGGATGGACGACCATCACGTGCGCGTTAGCTGTGCACCTCATGTTCAGCGACCTCCCAATCATTTTTTCCGTCTACCGATTCCCGCCATTTTGTTGATATGATCCTGCTAAAAAAATAAATCAATGGCATAAGCCTCTTTTGAGTAAAGTTTTCAAATTCATTTAGAAATTGAGTAAAGTTTTCAAATTTATTCAGAAATTGAAAAATATTAATTTTTCCACTTTGTTAAATTTATTTTCATATTTAAAAAACAATTTAAATAATAACATATAAAATCATTTTTATTGTGATTTAAAAATATATATATATCAATCCGAAAATGTAAAAAATAATTAGCATTTTGTACACTCAATAGGTTATTTTCCACTCCATTTTGAATGTAATAGAGTATGATCTCGATTGTTGGGAATTTTTCTGGTAAAATCCCAAAAAACAATAAAAACTAAACACAGAGACAATGCTCTGTTTTAACACAGAGACAATGCTCTGTTTTCTCTCCACAGGATCTTTAACACAGGATCTTGCTGCAGACAGAATTTCAGCTCGCTGAAGATAAAGTTTCAGCAACAAACATGAGAACTTCTATTCATTAAAATAAATCAACTGTTACAAAACGTCTTTCTCTTGACAGACGGATTCACCAAGAGACTGCTTCAAATGCAGTTCCAAAAGACTAACATTCAAACTGTTACAGAATGACCAGAACACATATTCCGCACTGCTGTGCATTCCTGTTACATACTAAGCTGCTGCGTATTGCTAAACATACATACCCTTGCGTTGCTGTGCTTCTACACCTCTCTTACATCACAAAAACAAACACAAGAATATATATATGGTTTTACTTGCCATACTGCGGTAAAATAAAAAACAATAAAATTAAATGCTTTTACCAACCCTTACTTGTGCCCATACTCCCGCTGAAATAAAATTAAAAACTTTACCAAAACTTACCAACCCACAGTAAATTACATTTACTGTTTTACTGACAAAACTGGCGGTAAAGAAACTTTTACTTCACGTCAAATTTATTTGCTGCAGGCCTGTACTTCAACTGTTGACTTCAATTGGATCGCATCGCACAATCACAATTTTCGGGAGGAAAAATGGAACACAATTAAATTGGTGCGATTTGCGATTTGCGATCAGATCGCATCGCACCATCGCAATCGCAGAAATCAAGTGAACAAAACGGAGGCTCCAAGCAAGCATGCGATTTGCGATCTACGATCTCATCGCATCGCAAGGCAAAAACTGCAGTTGAAATTACAATTTCAACACTCCCCTTTAATTTCAACTGCTAGGCATTCAGTCATACCCAAACGCTTCCTCAAAAATTCAAAGCTTTTCTGATCCAATGGCTTGGTCAGAATGTCCGCGACCTGTTCTTGAGTGCTGCAATGTTGCAAAACGATTTCTCCATTGTTCACCAATTCTCTGATGTAATGGAACCTTGTATCAATGTGTTTCGTTCGTTTGTGAAACACAGAATTCTTGGACAGGGCAATAGCTGAGCTATTGTCACAAAAAATCACTGTTGCTTTTGCTTGCTCTTGGCATAGGCTCCTTAACATCATTCTCATCCAAACTGCTTGACATGCTGCTACTGTAGCTGCCACATACTTTGCTTCTGCTGTAGACAATGCCACTATTGGCTGTTTCTTGGAAGCCCATGAAATGGCTCCTGAACCCATGTGAAAGACATAACCGGAAGTGCTTTTCCGATCATCTACACTTCCAGCCCAATCGCTATCGGTGTAGCCAACTAAATCTGAACTTTCTGAAAAAGTATATAGAATGCCAAATCTTTTAGTGCCTTTGACATACCTCATAATTCTTTTTGCTGCTTGCCAATGTGCTTCCTTTGGCCTCTCCATGAATCTGGAAATTAAACTAACAACAAACATTATATCCGGCCTAGTTGCAGTTAAATACATGAGGCTGCCAACTATGCTCTTATATAAGTTAGGATCAAAATCCTTGTTGCTGTCCTCTTTGCTGAGTTTTAATCCCATTACTATGGGAGTGACTACTGCCTTGCTGTCTTGCATATTAAATCTGCCCAACACTTCATTTACATATCTTTCCTGTGAGATAAAAATCCCATTTTCATTTTGATCTACTTCTATTCCTAAGAAGTATCTCAGCAAATCCATGTCAGTCATCTCAAATTCTTCTTTCATGACTGTTTTGAAATTTTCAATAAGACAAACATCATTGCCTGTGAAAATAACATCATCAACATACAACACAACAATTAGCAATTTACCATCTTTTTCTTTGATGTAGACAGTGGGTTCTCCCTCACACTTTGCAAATTCATTTTCCAGTAGATAGGAATCTATCCTACTGTACCACGCTCTTGGTGCTTGCTTCAGCCCATAAAGAGCTTTCTTCAATCTGCACACTTTGCGTTCTTGGCCTTTCTTCTCATAGCCTAGAGGTTGTTCAATGTAAACCTCTTCCATTAACACTCCATTTAGGAATGCTGACTTCACGTCCATTTGGTAAACTTTCCACTTGTTCTGAGCTGCTATGGACAACACTACTCTCACGGTTTCCATTCTTGCAACCGGTGCGAAAGTTTCCTCATAATCTCTCCCATATTGCTGTTTGTATCCCTTGACAACCAGCGTTGCCTTGTGTCTTTCAATTTTGCCTTCAGCATTGCACTTGGTCTTATAGACCCATTTGACTCCAATGACTTCCTTACCTTTTGGTAGCTCAACCAAATCCCATGTCTTGTTTCTCTCTATGGCATTCATTTCCTCATCCATAGCTTCTATCCATTTCTTATCTTTAATTGCCTCCTTGAAATGAATAAGGTCATCAACATGACAATACAAAGCAAACAAGGAATTCATTCCTTCATTATAAATATCACTTAAATTTATGAATTGCTTACCTCTTTCATTTGGTGTACAAGTGCTTGAAGGTGCACTTGAACTTCCACTTTGTGGTGTGCTTGGAGAAGCACTTTCATTTCTCCTCAAGGGTGTCACTTGCTGCCCTTGTGTTGGCACTGCTATTTGGGGATGTATTTCAGCCATCTCCTCATCATCTTCATCATGAGACAAACAGTTTTTGACATTCACTGTTTTCTCTATGCTTCCATCCCAGCTTCCTCCTCAATAAATTGAACATCTCTGCTCACAAAAAACTGCTTGGTAGATGGGATATACATCCTGTAGGCTTTGGATTCCTCACTGTATCCAATGAAGAGACATTTCTCCCCTTTGCTATCCAACTTCCTCCTTAGCTGATCTGGAATGTGTGCATAGGCCACACATCCAAAAACTCTCATGTGGGTGACTCCTTGCTTTCGCCCACTCCATGCTTCTTCTGGCACTCTATTCATCACTGCTTTTGTAGGACCCCTGTTCAAAATATATGCTGCACAATTTATGGCTTCAGCCCAATAATCATTTGGCAAATGCTTTGCCTTCAACATGCTCCTCGCCATATCCATAATGGTCCTATTCTTCCTTTCAGCAACTCCATTTTGCTGCGGAGTGTACCTTGCTGTACATTGCTTATGAATTCTATTTTCTCTACAAAACCGTAGGAATTCCTTGGAGATATACTCACCTCCTCTGTCAGTTCTCAGAACTTTGATAAGCAGCCCACTTTGATTTTCCACAAGTGCTTTGAAATTTCGAAATTTTTCAAACACTTCACTTTTGTTCTTCAGGAAATAAACCCAAGTTTTTCTTGTAAAATCAACAATGAATGTTAGAAAATATTGGTTGCCTGCTAGTGATGGGGTTTGCATCGGTCCACATACATTTGAGTGGACAATCTCTAAGGGTGCCTTTGCCCTTATGCATTTCCCTGATGGAAAACTTTCTCTGTGTTGTTTTCCCAATATGCAGCCTTCACAAAGGCTGTCCGGTTTCTCTATCAATGGTAATCCTCTTACCATCCCTTTTCTACTTAACAAATTAAGACCTCCAAAGTTGAGATGTCCAAATCTCAAGTGCCATAACCAATTTTCATCCTTTGGCACACTTTGGAGAGCCTCTTGGGTGACTGCTGCAATTACTTCTTTATTTTTCAAATCTGTTCTTATTCTAAGAGGGAACATCCTGTTCCTTGTCATCTTCACTTCAGCAATATATCTTTTGCTGGGTGCTATATCCATGATGGTGCATACATCATTCTTAAAGAAAACATTGTACCCCTTATGGACAAGTTGTCCAATACTCAAGAGGTTACATCTCATTCCAGGGACATAGTAGACATCTGCTATGGTTTTCTTTTCACCCTTCTTTGTAAATATCTTAACTTCTCCTTTACCCAAAACAAAAATTTTACTATCAGTCCCAAGTGTGACTTGTGACTTCACACATTGATCTAAAGCAGAAAACAGGGCTATGTTTCTTGTCATATGGTCGCTGCAACCTGAGTCTAAAAACCATATGTCTTCACTGTTTGTTTCAGCCATGTTACAAGCTAATAAAACGTTATTTTGGCTGATATTTTCTCTAGTGATATTTGCACTAGAACTATTACTCATATCATGTTGCTTCTTCTTACATTCATTGGCATAGTACCCATATTTTTTACAATAATAACATTGGACATTGGATTTTTCATACCTTTGTCCTTGAGCATGATATTGTCCACTTTGTTGGCTGTTGCCTTGGCCTTGGTTCTGATCTGAATTGCTGCCTCTTCCTTGAGCATTTGCTGGACTGTTCCTTCCACCTCTGTTTTGGCTTCTGCCTCTTCCTCTTTTGTTTCCTTTGCCTTGACCTCTTCCTCTTCCAAAGGACATCTGGGTCTGGAAGGCTTGCTCTAGAGATGAGTTTTCATTTCTACTCAACCTCTGCTCATGTGTTATCAGTGATGCATGAAGTTCATCAACTGAAAAGTTTGAGAGATCCTTTGTCTCTTCTATGGTGGTGACAATCACATCAAACTTTGAGGGTAGGACCCTCAATAGTTTCTTCACAATCCTCCTTTCTTCAAGAACTTCTCCATGTGTCCTCATTTGTGTGACCAAACCAATCACATGTGTGAAGAATGAGTCAATATTGTCTGACTCTTTCATACAAAGATTCTCAAAATCTCTCCTCAGCAACTGTAGTTTTGCTGTCTTCACTTTCTCCATGCCTTGATAGGCTGTTTTGAGAGTTTGCCATGCTTCTTTGGATGCCTTAGCTGCTACTATCCTTGGAAACACACTCTGGTCCACTGCTTGATACAAAAATACAAGGGCTTTTGAGTCCTTTTTCCTATTTCTCTTCAATAGGTCTTTCTCTGCCTGAGTTAATCTGTTAAACTCATTCTCATCTGCTGGTTCTTCAAAACCATCTTGAACTAATTCCCATAAATCTTGACAGGCAAATAGGGCTTTCATGGTTATTGCCCAATAGTCATAGTTTTTCCCATTGAACTGTGGGAATTGAGGATTAAACAAACCCATGCTGGTGCTGGTGCTGGCCATTCTAGCACTCTTTAACTATGCTATAAAATGCTTGACTGTGTATTAAAAAACCACTGACTGTTTCTTCAACAGAAACACAAAAAAAACTTTGAGGAATACCTAGATTCTTTTGCTGAGTCTTCACGCTGCTGGAGAAGTTGCTGCAACAAGAACCTTCCTTCAACTTCTTTGACGTCTTCAAAGAGCCTGGACTAGCTCTGATACCACTGTTGGGAATTTTTCTGGTAAAATCCCAAAAAACAATAAAAACTAAACACAGAGACAATGCTCTATTTTCTCTCCACAGGATCTTTAACACAGGATCTTGCTGCAGACAGAATTTCAGCTTGCTGAAGATAAAGTTTCAGCGACAAACATGAGAACTTCTATTCATTAAAATAAATCAACTGTTACAAAACGTCTTCCTCTTGACAGAGGGATTCACCAAGAGACTGCTTCAAATGCAGTTCCAAAAGACTAACATTCAAACTGTTACAGAATGACCAGAACACATATTCTGCACTGCTGTGCATTCCTGTTACATTCTACGCTGCTGCGTATCGCTAAACATACATACTCTTGCGCTGTTGCGCTTCTACACCTCTCTTACATCACAAAAACAAACACAAGAATATATATATGGTTTTACTTTCCATACTGCGGTAAAATAAAAAACAATAAAATTAAATGCTTTTACCAACCTTACTTGTGCCCATACTCCCGCTGAAATAAAATTAAAAACTTTACCAAAACTTACCAACCCACAGTAAATTACATTTACTGTTTTACTGACAAAACTGGCGGTAAAGAAACTTTTACATCACGTCAAATTTATTAGCTGCAGGCCTGTACTTCAACCGTTGACTTCAATTGGATCGCATCGCACAATCACAATTTTCGGGAGGAAAAATGGAACACAATTAAATTGGTGCGATTTGCGATTTGTGATTTGCGATCGGATCGCATCGCACCATCGCAATCGCAGAAATCAAGTGAACAAAACGGAGGCTCCAAGCAAGCATGTGATTTGCGATCTGCGATCTCATCGCATCGCAAAGCAAAAACTGCAGTTGAAATTACAATTTCAACATCGACTACACACCACACACCTCTTCCCCACACGTCGTATCCATAGATCACACCGTTATTCCTTTACTGCATTGGCCCTGTTGCGGCAATAGTGAGCTGGTAATGGGAAATCAAAAATGGCGGCAACTACTTTTTCACACAAGTAAACAAATAAATTTGGCCTCGTGTTGTACTTTTCGTGAAGGACATCACATTATTCTTGGAGATAATGCAGTATTTGGGACTGATTAAATGGTATTTTTAATATAAAAATGGATTCAATATAGTATAAATTATAGTTACCCAGTTTTAATTTTAAATTTAATTTTAAAAAATTTAGACATCATACATTTTAAAACTTCCCTCTTATAAAAACAATATATATATATATATATATATATATATATTTTTAATTAAAAGCTAATCATAACCCTTTCCTTCAAAATTTTTATTCATTTCCAATATTAAATATACAATACTTTTCTAATTTCAACACTTATTTAGTTAAAATCTTTTCTAATAAATACAAATATATCTAGAAATCAATCACTTTTTTTAAAACTAGTACCCTATTACAAATTAACACACTACCACATATTTTTTCCTTTCCTCTTTTCTAGGCTTTTAAGTTCCAAAAATGACTACCACATATTTTTTCCTTTCCTCTTTTCTAGGCTTTTAGGTTCCAAAAATGAAATTAGAAAATAGAGAAAATAGTAAACTTTGGATTATTTTCTATTTTTTAAAATAAAATTAAAAATGATAAACTTTCTTATTCCACTTTAATTTTCTAATTTCTTTCCTTTTGCATAGACTCCATCCCAATACTATCTATTTTTGTAGATATTGTCATTGGTTTGCTATGTTCTTGAATGAATAATCTGTCTGTCTAGGTAAACTGCCAAGATTTTGGGAGTAATATTTCATAGTTGTGTAAATATTGCCATTCTTTGTCTAGGCAAACTGCCAAGATTTTGGGAGTAATATTTCATTTTTGTGTAAATATTGCCATTCTCTTCCTCAGCCAATAATTTGAGTATTATTTAATCAATTGACCATTTATCCTAAAGCCCAATCGAATTTCAATAAATAATATGGTATTCATATCAAATGACAAATTTTCGTTTTTTTTTGGCTTTATTTGGGCGAACTTGGTAACTATGGTATAAGCATTATAAATGTTTTTATGTGATATAGTAAATTTTATTTAATAAATAGTGAATACTCAACAACTTAAAACTAAAATTCTCTAGTAAAATTTCTATTAAGATTGATTATAAATTCTACCCTAAAAAAGAGGCAAAAAATTGCTATGCTAAACAACTCACAATAAAATCTACAACAAGTGTGTTGGTTGTAAAAAAAAATATTTTTACAAATTATATAATGATATATTTATAATTCATAATTCATTATTATTAACTTTTTCATATTTCCTTTTGATGAAAAATTTTGTTAAAAACTTAATTGTCTTGTCCAAATCTTTATTTTCATATTTTTTTTCTTGACAATAGTGCCTAGCTATAATGGCTTGACCAATATATTTTTACTATAATCAATATAGATCTCTTAACTTAAAGTCTTTTAGTAATTTCATGTTAAGTAAAAGTGTGTTAGATCCACGATAAATATAACACAACCAAATTTATCAAACAATAAGATGATTGCCACAATAAGCTAATATGGGCCACACCCAATGTGAATGCCTTAACTATATTTATATGAAAATTGTTACAATGTAAATGAGAGAAACATGGCGAATACAATGTATAAGCCACCTTAATGGAAATGCCTTAATTATATTTATATGAAAATTGTTACAATGTAAATGAGAGAAACATAACGAATACAATGTACATAAGAGGAATATGACCAATTACTTCTAGTTCATTTTTAAACTACAATTACACAAGGAACCATTTTCTACAAGATTGTCCATCTAATCCCTAAAACAATCAAGGGTCTGCCTCTTATCGAAATTATCTTCTCCTTACACAACGAATGCAAATTTGCTTCATTGTGCAAATCTCGAGTCTAAGATGAACTCAAACATTATTGATCAACTTTACTTCATTTACTCATATTTAAAAAATATCTTTAACATATACATACAATTAACTTATTTTTTTTTAATTTTTCTATTCAAAAATAAAAATATAACATATAGAAGAGGACAATAACTTTTTTTTTTTAATTTTTGATTCAAAAATAAAAATAGTACATATAAAAAGGAAAATAGTACATAAATTTTGATAAAAGTACATATTCTATGTAAATTAATTTCGAATTATTTTTGAAAAATTAAAAATGTGGTTTTTCTTTTTCAATCTAGTTTTTTTTATGAATGGACTTAAAATGTCTAACAATTAGCATTAAATTTCTAGTAATTAAAATGTGAATTTCACACTATTTCTAAGTAGATGAAGAAATTATATATATATATATATATATATATGAATTGGGCTTTATCTCAAGTGTTTGGGAAGAATGATTGAGATCTTCTCCTCTAGGACCACCTTTCAACAAAGTAACATGATCAACTTTAATGAAATGATTTTTGAACCTCTAATGTAATGTACCAAAACATGTATATTTCGTGAATATATATAAATATATATATATATATATATATATATATATATAATATATATAATATTATATAAATATTCAATTAGTGAATAGTTAGAAAGACGACGGTTAGAAGAATGGCGGCGTCTCAGGCATGCTCAATTAGGGTTTTCAGCAGCTTCAAAGAAACTCAGTTCGGCACTGCCAAGGGTCACTGCCTCCCCTCGGCGCCTCCTCTCCCAGGTTCTGACCCTGTGGTTGGACGGCCTGTCCCGTGGCATCAGCGCAGCTCTTCCTTTGAGCAGATTTTTGCCGGCAGAGGGGCGGCTTTCAGAACCGGAAACCTTCTCTTGCTCAGCTTGTCTCGTGACGGCTCTTGCCAGGAACCCAGCAGGGTTATTTGCGCGGCCAAGATTGGAAACAGCCTCCTGATGGCATTGCAGCAAGAGGTCTCTCTGCTCAAAGGCTTAGTTTCTCTCGCATTAACAGTTTTCACCCCCTGTTCGATCCCCTTTCCTCAGAACAGGTTTTGGGCGGGAAGCTGGGCTTTTCTTTTCTTCCCTTTTCCCTGGATTCAGCTCATTTCCGAGCGTCATTCAAGGACTGGAAGCCTGAAAATGATTCTAGAAAATCCTACTCTTAGAATATATGAAATATGCCTGCGCAGGGAGGAGGCATGGCAAGTGTTCGACGGAACACTTCAAAGAGAGATAACTTCTCGGTATGGGTTTCTAAAATACCGTCATGAGAAGCTGCTTCCAGTGGTAGTACTGCCTCTGCTCAGCCCAACAGATAATATAACAGTAAGCTTCAGAATGAACCAGCCTCCTCTCAAACCTTACCAAATGACTAAGACAGCTTGCTTCCCGGCACAGGGAAATGCTATGCCGGCACAGAATGGACCCCTGTCAGGCCTTGCTTATAATGAAAAGCAGACCTCGAAGCAGTCCAAATATTTCCAGATTTTTATAGTGCTTTTATCAGGCAAATCTCTGCTTCAGTGGGTGCGCGCCTCAGATCTCGTGCAGGAGCTCAAGCAAAATCTGGACTGCAGGCTGGGGATTCTGCCTGCTTCTCAAAGGCTCCTCTTCAAAGGTAAACAGCTTGAAGACCTCTTGCCCCTTTCCTTTTACGATATTCAAAGCAATGCTTCCATCATTCTTTCCTTGCATTTGAGAGGGGGGGGCGACTGGACAGTCTTCTTCAGCAGCAGCGTTCTCCTACAAAGATGCCGTCCATGCTCAGAAACCCAAGAACTCTGCTGCTCCAGCCCATGCTCCAAAACCCTTTTTGGTGGATAAGCTGGAGGAAACCCCCTCCATTGACATTGCGCATCCAACTATGGACAGGCAGCTCCAGTTGTTTTCTGAACTTGGCATTATTTGCAAGTTCAATGGGCTTTGGCCTCGCATAGAAGATCTCTACAAATGGGTCCACTCTAACTGGACTAACAACTGCAAGGTTCTCCTCTGTTCCAAAGGTTTCTTCATTGTAATCTTTGTTGACAGTGAGGATTATCAAAAAGCTTTGACTGAGGGCCCCTGGTTCTGGGACTCTGCGGGGCTATTCTTAACCCCTTGGTTCCCAGATTTTGATCCTTCCACAGCTGTTATTACCAAACTCCCCATCTGGGTCAGGCTTCCAAACCTCCCAGCTCATTTATGGCACTTTGCTGTTTTTGAAGGCATCGGTAACTCTTTAGGCCGCCATCTAGCCACAGACACTTCTAGAGGGGAAAAGGGCATCTACACCTTCGCCAGAATCTGTGCTGAAATAGACATGAGTAAAGGTTTACCAGAGCAGATCATTCTCAAGGTTGGAGACTTCTACTGGACTCAGACCCTGGATTACGAGAACACAGCGTTCCGCTGCAGAAATTGTCATCTCACAGGGCACCTTCATAGATCGTGTCCAGCGATCCCAGCCCAAAAGAAGAAGGCTATTCCTAAGCCGAAATCCAAAAGCTGGAAGCCTTGTGACCCGCCCCCCATGGATGATTTTAGCTCCAGTTCAGATGAAGAGGAAGTGAGTGAAGGCGAGATGGATGCTGCGCTTGCTTAGGACCCGCCCCCAACAGGTCCTCAGGAGTCCTCCGCACCTCCGCTCTCACAGAAACGATCTCATGAGACCTCTCCTTCGGATTCAGACAAGGAGATCTCCCCGTCCGCCCAGCTCAGTCTGAAAGTCTTTCCATCCCAGCCGGATCAACTTGGATGGGTCAAAGTTGGTAAGAAGAAAGGTAAAAAGGGCCGAACTGTGGATTCCACTCAAGCTGGGTAGAGTCCCTTGCCACGCTCTTGCCTCTTAGCTCATCTGTTTGCTTCTTGTTAAGCACTGCTCTCTTCTAGTCTACTCCTCAAGGCCGATGTGGATATTCTATCCTTGCCGGCTGCCCTCTTTCTTTGGGGTTCTGTAGGAGGTCTTTTGGCCAAGTTGTCTTGTTCTCAGCAAAGCTTCGGGCTCTAATCTGCCCGAGCAGTCCTTTTGTACAATATTTTTTGTTCTCTTAATACAAATGCTTACTTACAAAAAAAAAAGAATAGTTAGAAATATATGATATAAATATACATGTATAAACCATGTATAGACTTGATATGGTGAATTAAAACTATGTGAATATTAAATAGAGTATAATATAAAATGCTTCAAGATGGTTGTGGAGAGGAATCTTTCCATTAAATATGAAAAGAAATAGGGGTGGAGCCTATGAAAAATAAAATCGTTTTATTACCAAGTGTTATTCTTAGAACTCATCTCTTGTTTTACCATGTGTCTTAAATAAGTGATCCATTGACTTTTAGAACCAATCATTAAATGCATGTAAGAGAATGGTGGAAAAATATTCTCACATTGTTATGAAAGCATTCGTTGAGTGTGCTCATTATGAGAATGGTAACATCTCATTATGAGAATTGTACCAGTCTACATTTAATAGTTAGAAGTGAGATTAGCCATAATTTCACCAATCCCTCATTTCATGGGTTCTAGAATCTAATCTGTGTTGGCATATTTAAACACTTCAAAGTTTTCTTTTATTTATTTATTATTATTATTAGAATTATTACTATTATATATATATATATATATATATATATATATATATATATATATATATATATATATATATATATTATATATATATATATATATATATATATTAATTTAAGTATTTTTGTATTAATAGGAAAATTCATAGATTTCATAATTCAAACCATCAAAGCAAAGAGAAAAAATTTTGTTAACTCAGGTTGTAGATTTTGGGTATCCATATTTTATGTTAGAATTTTTTGTTAGACCTAGGTTACAAACTTCAAAAATATATCCACTAATAGAAAAATTGATACTACAAAACAAACTTGTTGATGGACTATTACAAAACAAAACATAGAACCAATCAAAGCTAACAAGAGTAAACAACATTAGGAATCCTATGAAGAGTTAGGAGCAGGATCCGTAACAGTCGATGTAGGTGGAGCATACGTTTTTGTGTGACAAAGGAGATGTCCTTCAACATGAGCCAATCTTGAGTCCAAATTGTCCATAATAAAGCATTGGTTCATCAACATCCTCTTAATATCTTGTAGCAAAGAAAACACATTATAACATTCAACTTATTTGTCTTTCAAAACCATACCAAGAAGGTTCTTCAACTGTGAGTGAATGAAGACGTAATTGAGATTTGTTTTTCTATCCCCTAGTATGTCCAAGGTCTATAACCCAACAAGATAACTCATCCATGATCTCGGAGTCAGAAAAAGATTGTCTCTCCCCTCCTGCCTGAATTTCCATCTTCCTAATTTCTCTCAAGGTGCAGGTAAGTCAACCCCTTATCACAAGCTCGACATCAAATTATCCTTACCCATAATGATTTTAGACTAGAGAAACTCTCCTAGAACCATACCAAGACACAGACCTAAGAAGAACTTATACACCTCGATGGAAAAGAGATAGACACAAAGTAGATAGGCACAACTAAGCAGATTACTAAGATTTACAAGTCGTGGATGGGGGGTGATACTAACAAGTCAGCGACTATGAGCACATTTCGAATTCAACGTAGACCTCCACCTTTGAGCTTAGGAACCTCTTGGAGGATTTCCTTGCTACAATTGAATGTTTTCCTGCTTCTTAGATTTCCCAGCATCCACTACGAATTGAACACACCCAAATTATCACATGCCTGTCATATTACGTGCATATTACCCACTCTCCGGCCGCACCTAAATTAAAACAACCCAGACCTAACTTCGAAAACCAAGTTTCTTTCCTTCCACCTAAGAAACTCACCACCCTCCACTTCTCTAGCATCAAACAGAGCGCACACCTCATGAAATGCGAGCTAGGAGTGAAACTAATAGCAGGCCCCTTTAGTGGTCTGCTCTCTTTTCCCAAGATCATTTTCTCTCTCAGGATCTGATTGCGTCTCCACCTATTCACACTCGTCTAAACGACGTTTTCCTTTCCCTTTTATTAAATCGAAAATATTTTTTCCTTTGGCATGAGGAAGTCCTATACTTCCAGAAAAAACCCTCTCACCTTTTAGATACTAACTCTCCACACTTAATTCACATGGATTTCGGTTGCTATAATAGTGTATCATGGGCCCCTCATGGAATGGGTCATAGATTGGTATTATGATGGGCACACACACAAAAAAATATGCTCGCAGGGTGACTACACCAAAGTTGGATCAGACCCGACCTAGAGTCGGGATCGCTATCCTCTTGCTGGTTGGGATTATGTGTGAATACCGAATTACAAGTAGACTCACAATGTAGATTCAAGGTCTTGCTAAGGCTTGTTTTTGTGGAGTGAGAATTTATCAACGGGGGGGTGGCGACTTCTGACTATAGATATGATGCATTAATCTTAGCCCTGCCTCTACACAGGTATTGCTTTACACTTTTACAGGATTTCCGAACTCTAAGATGACAGTTCCACTTGTCCTCCAATGCAAAGTCAAATCCCTTCTTATGTGAACTTCTCTGCACTCAACGATTTGTACAAGGGATGGACTGCATCTTGTTCATATCGCTAGATATTTCTTGGGTGTAGTAGTTTGCTCAGCCATCAAATATGACCCGACCAAATGCATATAAGAACTAATCAATGGCTCTGCAACTGAACAAGGATATAATGGTTTCCCTGGATTTTCTCACTAGTTGTCAATTCACATAATCGTTGGGCTAACATGGTTTCACTACAGCAAAACCCTGTGATTAGCATCCCTTTTTGCTTCCTTTTTTGCATATAGAGACCATTTTTGGTGCTATTTGTGTCCGTTTATCAAATATGGTGTAAAACTTGATGCAAAGTTTTCATCGACTTTTGCACCAAATCTTACATCAAGTTTAGCACCAAGTATTGTAATAGGTTTTGCACCAGATTTTACACCAAGTTTTATGCCAGGTTTTATGCCAAGTTTTGTGCCATCCTTTGCACCATGTTTTCCATCAAGTTTGGCACCTAATTTTGTTTCACCATCTTTTGCATCCTCTATTGCATCCACTTTTTGCACCTACACTTGCATCAACTTTTGCATCATCTCTTGCATCCTCTTTTGCATCATTTTTTAAATCATTTTTTGCGTCCCGTTTGTGCCAAGTTTTGCATCGAGGTTTGTGTCTAATGTTGCATCTACTTTTCTTGCATTGACTTTTACATCTTGTTTTGCACCCATATTTACATCCTCTTTTTCATCTGTTATTGTGTCCACTATTGCATCCATTTTTCTTGTGCCATAATTTGCACCTAGTTTGACACCTCCCTTTACACCCTTTTTTGTTTCTAAATTTGGATCCACAATTGCATCCTCATATAGTTCTAGGTTTTCATTAACTTTTACATCTATTTCTAATCCCTTTTTATATCCACTTTTGTGTCAAGATTTGCATCAAGTTTTGTGTCTCGTGTTGCATCTACTTTTGCATAGAATTTTGTTGCATCAAATTTTGCATCCTATTTTATATCCATTGTTGCACCCATGTTTACGCCCACTTTTACATCCCTTTTTGCATCCTATTTTTCATCTTAATTTGCTTCTTTTTTTGCATCTATCATTACATCCACTTTTGTTGTGAAACAATTTATGCCATGTTTTGTACTTACTGTTGTACCCACGTTTGCTTCCAATTTTGCATCCATCTTCGCATCCTCTTTTGCAAAAAATATAGCATCTATTTTTGCATCCGATTTTGTGTTGGGTTTTGTGTCTCATTTTGTATCTTCTTTTGCATATACTTCCATTGCATCCATATTTTGCATCCAATTTTGTTTCTCATGTTGCACCTGTGTTTTCATCCACTTTTACATCACTTATAACATCTTGTCTTGCATCTAAGTTTGCATATTTTTTTTGTGTCTATTATTATATCTACTTTCTCATCCACTTTTTTTGTGCTATGATTTGTGCCATATATTATGCCTATCGTTGCAACCCACATTTTCTTCCACTATTGCATCCACATTTGCACCCTCTTTTGTGTCCAAGTTTGCATCAAATATTGTTTATATTTTTTGCATCCCATTTTGAATCTACTTTTACATCCACTTTTGATTCGTCCAATTTTGCAACTAATTTTGTGTTCAATATTGCACCCATGTTTGGCCCATGTTTACATCCCTTTTTTCATCCAAGTTTTCCTCCCTTTTGCATTCAAGTTTGTGTCTTTTTTTTTTTAGCATTCATTGTAGTATCCACATTTGTTTCACAAAAATTCATGCTAGGTTTTATGCCTACTACTGTGCCCATGTTTTCTTCCACTTTTTCATGCATGTTTGAATCCTATTTTGTGTTCAAGTTTGCATCAACTATTGCATCTACTTTTTCATCCACTTTTGTGTCAATTTTTCTGTCTTGTTCTACATCTACTTATGTTGTGTCCACTCTTCATCCAAATTTACGTCTATTTTTACCCCCATTTTTTGTTCACTTTTGCATCCCTTTTCCAACACACATGATATTTTTTGCATTGATGATATTTCTTATGACATTGAAAATTATGAACAATTGATGACAATGTCAATAATTATAACGATGATGATAATGAAGATGATGATGATGACATAAATTGCGATTGTTATGATAATGACAATGATGATAAAGACGATGGGAGTTACAATGACAATGATGATGATGATGCTAATGACCTTGGCCATTCTTCCCAATTTTTAAATGTTGTCATGGTCATAATCATAATAATTATCTTTGGTGTCATCTTCCAAGTCATCATCATCTGATCATCATTATCATTATTTTCATCTTGGTCATCATCAAGAACAATAATGGCATGAATGATGATTACGATGTTCATGATGAAGATGACAAAAATTATGATAAAAATTATATTAGTTATGATGATGGGGATGATGACAATTATAATGACGATGATAATGGTAGTGATGATGATGATCATCGATCATCTCTAAAAAATAAAGTTGTTATTTTTCTTTCATATATCATGTGTCCTAACAACCCTTTTCAAGCACTCATAACATTTTTTAGGTTGATGATATTTCTTATGATACCTATAATTATGAAAATTGACGACAATGTCCATAATGATCATGATGATGATGATGATGATGATGACGATGACGACATGAATTGTGATTATGATGATAATGAAATGATGACAATAATGATGACGGTGATGGTGGTGATGATGGCAATAATGAATATGATGACCCTCCCTGTAAATTAGGGAGGTATTGATAATGAGACAAAAATGTACTCTGAAGTTGAAATATTCATATAAGAAGGGATCTGGATTGATAAGCATCAATGATGATTTACATCATCATAGCCAACATTGTCAAAATAGTAAGGCCTTTACTAACAAGTTTATCTCTCCATTAGATCATAGCACAATGTTGGGAGGCATAAATTTGGACACCACTGCCTCTCTAGGCACTTACCCCATCAGGATGTTCACCAGGTATGTCCTCACATGATCATTTTCTAATCCACTATCATAATATTTGACAACAGGAAACTTCAATCCTCATGACTATTCTTATCTTCGATTAATGTACTTGACTTATGGTGATTAGTCCTAGTCAAAGTCCAAATTCTCAAAGAATATTGGTCCTAGATGTTTATCCAATCCACCATTCTCCCTACTAGTGTTTTTACCAGGCTTACGATTGTTAGTCTTGGCCATAGTACATGACACATAGATAATATGGTGTCTACCCTCACTCCCTCTCAACTAGAGAGGAGACATCCACAAGCATAAGATTTTCTCAAGAATACCTATCATTTTCATAGAGAATAACATCATTAATTTGTTTTCATCACATGACACCTTTATGATTAAGCATTCATAGATTTGTGGCAAAATATTCCCCTTTTGTCATTTTTGATGAAATAAAATCAAAAAGTGAAAGCCAAAATCATTAAAAATACACTATATTGATTTATCTAAGTCTAAACTCTAAGGTTGAAGTGAAAATTCACGTAAATCTTATATCTATGAGTTGTGCCAAACTTATGAAAACCTTATTCCCTAAGTCCTATATTTAAGAAAATGAAAAAGAAAGAAAAATAAGGGCCAATGAATGGTAACTCATGTATTCCCTCCCTCTTTGAGAAATATATGAATATATACATTCCTAATCACATTTGATCACATGTTTGTGATGGTTAAATCATGAATTCCTCTTTTCTCCTTGCATTTTCACTTCATCATTTAAGCACCTAATTGAGGATCTAGGGAATGTTTGTTGCCTATGGCTTTCATGTTTACTCTTGGTTTAGTTATGTCACACTACTGTCAATTTATGTGACGGAGTGAAATACATAAGTTTGTGGAGTTATTAGAGCAGTGTATTAAGTTAGTCACCACACACACATTTATAACATCTCATTGATCCACATGTGTGGGTTGGAGACTCATTGCTTTCAACTTTAATAGAGACTACTTTATGGCTTTAATGGTATAGCTTACAAAATATCTTGTTAAACATTGTGATTCATCCTTTCTTTTCCTCGAGACACTTGATAATATTGAAGTCACTCCCAATAATCCATGGAGATGGGGAGTATAAATTACTTGTGCTAGAAATATAATTGAGAAATAGAGGTTTTCCATTTGTGATATTGGAGTAATAGACATTGGATACATGGTAGTAGTCCTCGATGTCAATTAACTAAAATTGTATTGTCATAATGCAAAAAGAGGTAAACATATTGGTAACCTTGATGTTTGGATCATTTAAAATAATAACCATTCCACCCAAGTATCTCTAAGAGTCAATCACTACTACTTGGAAATTCCTCCCCCATTTTCTAATTATATGAAGTGGAACCTCACTTAAAATTTTTTCTTCCTATATCAACATTATTGATGGGTGCTTTGCGTACTTTTTTTCTTTTAGGATTCTTTGTTTTCCTTTACTATTGAGGCCCCTCATGTTCCACGAGACTATTTTCATCGAGAATTTACATAGAAAGGAAGTATAATGTGAATAAAAAAAACATGTCTCAAGATTTAAGTGCTTGGACAATTGCACTTCATGACTCCTATATTTCCTTAACCTGGGACTGAATGGTGAACTTGATGGCCTTAAGGGAAATTGACCAATGAAAATCTAAAAAAGAGGTGACTTTTGACTTTATCACATACAATTTAATATACTAAAAAAAAGATCCATAACAATTTCATCAATAAATGAATCATTAAAAAGAAAATATCCAAAACAATTTCATCAAGCAATGAATCATTGCATTATAAAATACAATCTATAAACATTTTGGGAACGTTTTGCTAAAACATGCTCAAAAACCAACATATTTAATATTAATATTTAACAATAATATGGGCAATAACACATTTTGATAAATTAAATAACATATCGTCAAGCCTAAAAAATGTCATTAGTAGAAAACTATAAAGCATGCAACTAATGGAAGTGACCACTCAAGGCCACCATAAGAAAATTAATCTATTAAGACTAAGATTAATGGGGACAAAGATCTGCAAAGGACAAAGGCAAACCTATTTTAACTTTATTGTTTTATTAGCCTGGTTCAAGATGAACATTTCAAGATATCATGAAGAACATAATTAGTTTTATTGCATTAAGAAAACCCAAGCACGTTCTATAACTTAGCAAGGAAGAGATGTATAACACCCATCTCAGTGACACAACACATGGCATTCAGTTACTTTTTTATATATAATTTAAACTCCTACCATAAAATCACAAATTTAGCATGAATGGAATGTTTAAAATCCATTTTTATCAAAAAAAAAAATATAATTTTTTTTATAGAAAAAAAATACCAAAAAAAACAATAAATTTTTTCAGAAAAATAAAAAATATCTAAAACTAAATATATATAAAAAAAACTAAACATAGAGAAAACTAGAATTTGAAATATGACACTCTTGTTTCATCTTTCAGAAACTCATATGGTGGACATGTGATCTCTTTATCCTCATCTTTAGCTTTTTCCTAAAAAGTAAAAGCATACAAAAGCGGGAAAGAGCCATAAAGCATCGGGAAGATCTTTCCTAAGCATAAAAGCATCTAAAAAGTGGAAAACGCCATTTTTATATGAGGAAACATTATTCATCCAAAAGATTTTTCCCAAATTGAACTAATGAGGAATTTGGGAAATCTTCATAGCCTTCACTTTCCTATATATTGGAGGCTTGGCCATTGAAAAAATGATGGGAATTCTTGTATTGTCACACTGCTGAGATCTATCTTGAGAGGGTAAGTTTTGGAGCTACGAGTTGGGGGAGGTGTTGTTGCAACTACATCTGATTGTTGTAACTTTAGTCCAACTCCTTTATTCATATAGATCAATTGTTCTTCCTTCCATATGTTTCATTTCATTCTTTACTTCTTCTATTTAACTAATGGATGTATGGTTCTGACTTGTATTTATTTATTCAATAATATATATATGTTTATGATAGTTTCGATTATCAAGATATTATGATGTGAAGGTTTCTTTATTCTCTCTCTTATGTGTAGGACCAAGCTTTGGAGCTAGGTAGGGGCGCTTCCTAGCTATTCTAAAAACTCTGAGAAGACCTGCATGCGAGGACTCACAAAAATTCATTCTCTTTTTCTTAATCTATACTCTACATCTTGATCTACTAAGAATCCTAAGCCTTAGAACAACCTTTCTCTTAATTGGTTTGTCCTAGGTTTCTGGGATAAACTGAGAGGGTTTTATTTTCATCTAATCATGCATTAAATCCTATAGCAAAATGATATTTAGAAACTTTAATATATTTCACCATGTAAATGAACTTAGTAAAATGAACCCATAGAGAGGGTTATAAATGGAAATAAAAGCATAACTCTAAACAAGAAGCCAAAGTGGATTTAACCATGGATGCAAAATTGGGTTAGAATTGGATGTTAAACTAGCCATCAAAACAAGATGCAAACAGTGACACAAAAAGGGTTTAAAAGTAAAATTAAAAAATGGTGCAACAGTAGACACAAAGAAAGGAACAAAATAGGGCATATGAAAGGATACCGAATTGGGCGCAAACAAGCATGCAAAAATGGATACCAAAATGAGGATTCAAAGAAAGGTGTAAAATTAGGATGCAAAAAGGATGTAAGAAAAAACACAAAACAAGATGCAAAATGGGACTAAAAAAGGGTGAAACCAAGGATGTCAAAAATGATGCATAACTAGATGAAAATTCAAACTAAAATCTAGGTGAAAAATGAGATGCAAATGTGGACACAAAATGTGGCAGAAAAAAAGATGCAAATTTGGAAGCCAAAAAGGATGAAAAACTAGATACCAAAAAAGATGCAAATTTGGACATAAAAAATGGTGCAAATTTGGACACAAAAAAAAGAAAAAATGGTGCAAAAATGGGCATAAAAATAGCTCAAATTTGGATGCAAATTGAGATTTAACATTGGATCTAAAATGAGGTGCAACAAATCATTCAAAACTTGGTGCAAAAACAAATGCAAAACTAGACGAAAAAATGGTTCAAAATTGAACGTAACAATAGACACAAAATGGGATGCAAAGGTGGATGCAACATATGGTTCAACATAGGATGCAAATTTAGATGCTCAAAAGGATGCAAATTGGATGCAAGAAATGGTGTTAAAAATGATCTAAATTGATGCAACAAATGAATGCAAAATTATGAAAAATAAGGTGCAAAAATGCATGCCAAAATTTGGCACTAAATCAGATTCAACATATGGTGCAAAATTGGATGGAAAAAATGGTGTAAAAAAAGGCAGAGAAACTGGCACAAAAATAGATGTAAAAGTAAGTACAAAACTAGAAGCAAAAAATGGCATAAGACCAGATGCAAAAATTGGCACAAACTGGATGTAAAAAAAGGCACTAAATCAGATGCCAAATATGGTGTAAAAATCGATGCAAATTATGACACAAAACTAGAAGCAAAGAATGCCAAAAAAGAGGAAGCAAAAAATGATGCAAAAAATGGCACAAAACTAGAAGCAAAACCTGTTGTAAAACCAAATGAAAATCTTGGTGCAAAATATGATGCAAAAAATGATGGAAAATTTGGCATAAAAAAGATGCAAAATTTGGTGCAAAAAAGGACGCTTTAAAAATTGTACAATAGAGCTAGATTTAGTGCCAGGCTGCTCATCCCAATTGAGAAACAAATGCACTAAAATCTAGTGCTAAATCTGGCGCAAATTGCCTGTTTTTTTGTAGTGAATATAGGTGTTAGGATCATATTCCAACACCCCCCCTTCATCCTAACTCACTTATCTAAGATGAGTCCTGGCCAAGATGCCATGTTAGGTACTCAGGTACAATAAATAAAATATCCTCATAAAATGAAGAAAGAGGGAAAACTTTGTGGGAACACCACGCCACCCCGCCCCCCGTGCCAAAAAAAGAGAGGAAAAAAGGGCTAAGTGGCCAGAAGGGGCTATTCAGATGTCTCCACCAATCCAAGCATAACTCTTAGTTTTTAAAAATTCTTTTCAATGAAAGACTTGGTGAAGATGTTTGCAACCTACTGTTTAGTGGGGCAGTACTGTAGTGATATGACTCGGTCACGGATCAGCTCGCGGATGTAATGCATGTGAATATCAATGTGCTTGGTCCTCTGCCTCTGAACAAGATCAATCGATATCTGAATGGACCCCTGATTGTCACAAAATATGACAGCTAGAAGTGGATACTGAATACCAAACTCAGAGAGAAGCCCCTGCAACGAAACAACCTATGTAGCTGCATTCACCACACCTCTATACTCTGCCTCGGCTGTAGATAAAGAAATCATGGATTTCTTCTTACTAGACCAGAAAAAGGCCCTAAACCAAAGTTGAAAAAATAACTAGAGGTGGACTTGCTATCTATACCATCACCAGCCCAATCAGAATCTATGTACCCAATCAGTGAAAGTGGGCAATCTGCAGCATAAAAGATGCCAAAACAGGAAGTACCTTTCACATATCTAAGGATTCTCTTTGCAGATTTCTAGTGAAGCTCATGGGGCTCCTACATATATCTAGAACAAACTCCTACTACAAAATATATATCGAGTTGGGTGTGAGTAAGATACAACAAACTCCCAACCAACTTTCAATACAGTGTACTATCCACCAAAGGTGTAGTACCCGCATCCTCAAATCTGATCACTGAAAGAAAGGGAGATGTTGCTGGCTTGCATTCTGGCATCTGAAAGCAGAAAAGTAGATCTGATGCATACTTAGATTGTGCCATGTTGATCCTTGAAGTAGACTGAGAAACTTCAAGACCAAGAAAGTAGTGCAACAACCCCAAATATTTTATGCAAAACTGATTGCGCAATGCTGACTTTTCCGAATCAATAGCTAAGGTAAGGTTCCCTGTCATCAGTAAATCATCTACATGAAGTACTATTTTTGGGTGTGGAGCCTGATTATCTTCTGTATTCAAAGGTTTCAGCTGAATGTATACCCCAGGAATACTGTACACCCCTCCACACAGGGGGGGTGCGGGGGGCCTAATCCCCCCCCCCTCGGCAAGGGGGTCCGGGGGCCAGCAGACCCCTTGTGCGAGTTCGGGGGCAGTGACCCCAAAGCTAAAAATAGATGTAAAATTACCTTGTAAAAATCTAGTAGTTTCTGGTCAATCTGGGCCATTCATTAGGCATATTCTCTGATGATAGAAGTTATGTTTAATTTAGGGTTTTTTTCCCTAGAAGGCAACCCCTCACTATATATGAGGGAATTGTATTGTGTCTATGAAGATCTGTATTATGAGTGAGGAAGAGAGAGGAGATTGAAAGCGAAGAGGTTGTTACAGTGGATCTGCTATAGGTTGTATCTCTTCAATTTGTTGGATAATATAATAAAAGAAGGACTGGCTGTTTCTCTGTGGATGTAACCCAAACTGGGTGAACCACGTATATCTGTGTCTCTCTTGTTTTATGCATTTTCTGTGTTTATATTTCTGCAATATTTTATGTATTCCATTGCTCCGTAATATATAATTTTCTAACAACTATCAACGAAAGGGAATCATCATGTTGTAGAAAATAAACATTCATATCAGATTTGCATCAAATGAATCCAATGGAAAGCAGGAAAGAATCCATCTTTGCATACCAAGCTCTGGGAGCCTGTTTTAGGCCATACAAAGATTTCTTTAATTTGCAAACAAGGGAAGAGTTCTAAATGTATCCCTGTGGCTGCTCCATATATATATCCTCCTTGAGATCTCCATGAGGAAATTCACTCTTCACATCCATGTGATGAACTTCCCATCTGCGAGAAGCAGCATTGGCTAAAACTAGTCGAATGGATTCCATTTTTGCAACATGTGCAAATGTCTCTGTGTAGTCTATGCCATGTATCTGTGAGTATCCTTTTGCAACAAGTTGAACTTTGTACTTTCTTATCTCACCATATGCAGCAATCTTTGTAAGATAGGTCCATTGGCATCGAACAAGCTTTCTTCCTTTCGAAAGTGGAACTAATTCCCATGTGTTGTTTTCCATGAGAGCAAAGTACTCTTCATCCATGGAAACCTCCCAAAGCGGATCTGAACCAAGTGTCATATAGCAATGTATGGGAAGCAATGGTTCTATGGCATCCAGGGCTTGAGGAGCCCTAAAAAACTGTGATCTAGTCCTTCTCGCATTCGCAGGATCACCGACTAGTTCACCTGCATTTTGCAGGGTTTTCTCTGCCCAAGTTGGCAGCTGAGTTGGACCAACCATGACCTAATCCTAATCCTCTGAATCAGACCCAAGAGGCTTCTCTGATGGATTCTCTGAAGTGCTCAAAGAAGTTTCAGACTCCTCCTCATTAGTGGCAACAAGCGGTTCGTCAGCAAGGTTTGCTGAAAAATCATGTAGTGGTTCTTCTTCAAACTTTACACTTTGAGCTACAAGGAACTTTTCAGTGTGAGAGTCCAAAAATCTATATCCTTTGACACTATTAGGATATCCAACAAAGATACATTCAACACTTTGAGGCTCCAAATCCTTCCTCTTATCTGTCAGAATGTGAGCCCATGCTTGTGAACCAAAAAAGCGAAAGTGCGACACTTTCGGTTTCTTACTGGTCCAACATTCAACAAAGTGGTGCCTTTGAGCGCTTTGTGAGGAATTCCATTCTAAATGTATGTTGCACAATTAATAGTTTTAGCGCATATCTTAGGAGCTCATTATTTGGACTGTAGCATACAATTGGCCATCTCTTTTAATGACTGGTTTTTCCTCTCCGCGACACCATTCTGCTGTGGTGTATATGGCACTGTGTTGTAGTTGTATACCTGCATCAATACAAATTTGTTGCACATCTTTGTTGACATATTCCCCCCCCCCCCATTTATCAATATGGAGTATCTTAGTCTTACACCCAAAATCATTCTCAGCAAGTG
>APFE030182013.1:0-11552 GCA_000404065.3 Pinus taeda
TCCCTCTATTGTTATTTTTGTGGCTTTATATTATTATTGTTAGGTCAGTTGGGTTATATTGTGACTCCTTAGACTCTTATATATAGAAATGAGGTTTTGTCATTTGAATCATCTAAGAATTGTTCATTTATGTAATGTAAAGGACGTTGCCCCCTCGAAGAGGCTGATTTTTAAGGCGTTGATCTATCTTTTCTATCTTTCTCTTGAGTTGGTTTCATAACAACTTGTCACCAAAAATTTGAGATGTTAACACGAAAGAAGTGATTATTCTTGTTACGTTTTTCTTAGTTTATTTTTTTCAGTTTCAGCTTTTTTCTCGGTATATTATTTGGTTGTTAGTGGGGATTTTGGATTGATGTTGAATGAGTTTTTGTTAATCTATTTCATGTGAAAACATATCCCATTCAAACACCTATTGTTATTTCCCCTAAAAACATATATATTATTTAATTAGTTTGACATAGAATCTCCAAAAATCTATATATTATTTAATCAGTTTTATGTGGAGTCCCCAATATATATATATATCATTCAATGTGTTTTATATGGAATCTAATAAATATATGTTAAAATTAGATGTTTAAATTGCACAATTTAATCTATGAATCTACTCAAAACATTTCCATGGTGCTGACTCCAATTTTATTAAAAAATTTGACAGTATAATTATATGATGTCTACTTTTATGTGAATTAGTTATTGAAAACTCTATGAATGGAACAATTATATGATTTATTATTTTATGTGCTTTAATTTATTCAAATAAACATACTTGAAAAGTGACATGGATTCAATTTTGTGTATTGATAGTATGTTCCACTTCTCTCAAGAAAAAAAATCAATTTCAATGTGGTAGTACTAAGCTGGTAAAGGTTTAGATTTTGAAGGATGGATTTGTAGGGGATGATACTCTTACAGAAGTTTTCTTTAGAGTGGTGGGTCTTCCAAGGCACACGAGGGGCATTGTTAGCATGGGACAAAAGGATGCATATGTTGGAGATGAAGCACTATCCAAGAGGGATATTTTGACCTTGAAATATCCACTCGAGCACAAAATCATTAACAACTGAGATGCCATGGAGAGATTTTGGTGGTACATTCTTCAAAAATGAGCTCCATACTTCTCCTAAGGATAATCAACTTTTGATTACAAAGTCTCCTATGAATCCCATGGAAAATAGACAGAGGATGACTCAAATCATGTTTGACGACTTTAACGCACCTGCTACTTATATTTCTATTGAATTTGTTCTTTCTCTTTATGACAATGGAAGAACTCCAGGTTTGCAACCTCTAATGTTATTTCCTCCTAATTATTTGAATATTAAAGTAGTTCTATGATAATTCTTTGAATATTAAAGTAGTTCTATGATAAAATTATTTGAAATCTTCACATTTCAATCATTTAAAAAATAAATTATTTTTCATAAACTAAATTTGTACAAATAGTTGTATTGGTGAATTCTATGTGATTGATATGAGCTTAGCAAGATATTATACTGCTTTGGAAAGTAATTATGAGCCTAAACTCTTGCTTTAGATGGCATACATATCTCGGTGGTTGCTCCTATGAACATAAAATACAACATTTGGATTGGAGGTTCCACTTTGGCTTCTCTCCACACATTTCAAGAGGTAGTCCTATCCACCATCTCCTTGAAACTAGAAATAATTCCCACCATCCACACTAAATCAACACTTAAAATATAACCAAGTGATGCAGGAGCATCTGGACACCTCAATCAAAGAAAATTAGAGAAAAAAGACATGTGGATGACCACATGGACAGCCAGGGCAATCTTGAACAAGATTCGGTTAATCAACTAATTTTAGTTAAAAAAATCAGTTACAATTGAATGTATGTATAAAGAACTAAAAGATCTGGAGTGAATCAAGAAGAGGAGAAGAAAAAAAAAAACTTTGCGTATGAATGAGGGCAAAATGTAGTCGATTGAGAAATTTTGAATTAAGGCTGAGATGCCTTAACACTGTAAACACTGTTTGTAAATAATGAAAAATTCATGTTTGTGAAATTGTGTCTTTGTGTATTTGTTTTTGTTTTTCCTTTCAGTTGAAAATGAAAATATTAATGCCGCAGAACAGGCATGTCGATGAGCGTGATTTTTAATTTATTTTGTGAAGAGTTAAAATTACTCTACGCCATTAACACCAAATGCCGTGGTTCCCAAAAATAATGCAGTGCCCACAAGTGTAGTGGAAACTGCAGTCGCTGCAACAGTGTCAAATACTGATAAAGCAAAAGGTGGAGATTTAAAGGAAGGAGGAACTGATGAAGCGTCTGCACAGGATTTGGAGGAAGCTAAGAAAGCGATGCCTGTAACTGGAAAGATCAATGTAACTCCTCTATCAGAAGAGAAAGCGGTTGACGAGGAGCCTCTAATTTATGCCAATAAAATTGAGGCGAAGAATGCTTTTAAGGAACTTCTAGAATCTGCACATGTAGAAGCTGATTGGACATGGGAACAGGAAATCCGTCTAATCATCAATGACAAGAGATATGGAGCCCTCAAAAGACTTGGAGAGCATAAGCAAGCTTTCAATGAATATTTGGCACAGCGAAAAAAACATGAGGCTGAAGAACGGCGCATTCGGCAGAAGCGAGCAAGGGAAGATTTTGTAATTATGTTGGAGGAGTGTAAGGAACTTACATCAGCCAAACAAGCACACAGAGATCATGGAGACTTCAAAAACCCGTAGCCAGAATCTCGAAGCCTGGGAGGGAGTCGACCCGGACATAGATGAAACCCTAAGGCAGAAGAAACCGAGGTTTCCCAAGGGAAAGAAGCAGAAAATGGGAAATGAGATTGATGATGCTGAGAATGGAAGTGCGGAAGGTCCTCTTAAGGCTACGGATCCTCGCTTGGCCGCTACAAGATGTGCCGCTCGACGCAAGGACGGGGCCGAGGAGTTACTGAATGCACGGGACACCTCATTCCTCGACGACATAGGCGAAGCCAAGGAGGAATACGAGGAGGATGAGGAGAATCTGGAGGTGTGCAAAGAAGACAACGAAGTCGGTGCTTTTTAATTTTTTTTTCAATGCAGAGGTTTCCAAGCTGGTACAATGGCGGATTCCAGGAAATTGGGACGTTAAATCCATATGAACAGACAACCAATGATTTCTATGATTCTCTGCTAGAGGCTCGCAGAGAGCTCGAGGAATGGCCGGATAAAAATTCCAGTCCAGAGGAAGAAACACCGCTGGGTAAATTTCAAGATTCTGATGCCGACGACCTGGATGAAAGTCCTGGAGAGTTCGACCCTCATTGCCAGGATGAAGATTCGGAGATCAACCTAAGTGGAATTGGGAAAGTTCAGAGGTTAGAACTGCGCTGATAGGTTTCTTGGGCCCATAACCCACAGGTCCCAAGATCGGACTTGAAAAAATCTTGAAAATGAAGAGACTGTGAATTTGTTTTCACCAAGGGGGTCTCCTCGTTTTCATCAAGTGGTATGAGAGCGGGAAAGTTTTCCTGCGGAGAAGAGTTTTTTTTGCGTGAGAAGAAAGAAGAAAGAAGAGGTACAGTTTATTGAAGATTTCTTTGTTTCTAGTTCTTTTTAATTTATTTTGTGAAGTTGAGAAGATTGCAGCAAACCTGGAGCAGAAGTGCTCAATTGGTTTGAGAGGAGAGAACCGCAGAGATGCCGAGAGGACTAAGCTCAGCAGAGAAGCTTGGTAGGGCATCTAGTAGCAGGGAGGAGGAGTTGCTATGGCAGAGGTTTGGTTGCAGCTCACATGAAGGCAGTTCCACTGACGAAGTGAAACAGTGGGTAGAATTGAGAAGGAAACGCATATGACCAGGAGGTCATAATTTTGTACCTCGGGAGCATATGACCAGGAGGTCATAATTTTAGTACCTCGGGAGTCTGATGCAGGACCATCTGGACACCTCAATCAAAGAAAATTAGAGAAAAAAGACATGTGGATGACCACATGGACAGCCAGGGCAATCTTGAACAAGATTCGGTTAATAAACTAATTTTAGTTAAAAAAATCAGTTACAATTGAATGTATGTATAAAGAACTAAAAGATCTGGAGTGAATCAAGAAGAGCAGAAGAAAACAAAAAACCTCTGCGTATGAATGAGGGCAAAATGTAGTCGATGGAGAAATTTTGGATTGAGGCTGAGATGCCTTAACACTGTAAACACTGTTTGTAAATAATGAAAAATTCATGTTTGTGAAATTGTGTCTTTGTGTATTTGTTTTTGTTTTTCCTTTCGGTTGAAAATGAAAATATTAATGCCACAGAACAGGCATGTCGAGGAGCGTGATTTTTAATTTATTTTGTGAAGAGTTAAAATTACTCTGCGCCATTAACACCAAATGTCATGGTTCCCACAACTAATGTAGTGCCCACAAGTGTAGTGGAAATTGCAATTGCTGCAACAGTGTCAAATACTAATAATGCAAATGGTGGAGATTTAAAGGAAGGAGGAACTGATGAAGCGTCTGCACAGGATTTGGAGGAAGCTAAGAAAGCGATGCCTGTAACTGGAAAGATCAATGTAACTCCTCTATCAGAAGAGAAAGCGGTTGATGAGGAGCCTCTAATTTATGCCAATAAAATTGAGGCGAAGAATGCTTTTAAGGAACTTCTAGAATCTGCACATGTAGAAGCTGATTGGACATGGGAATAGGCAATGCGTGTAATCATCAATGACAAGAGATATGGAGCCCTCAAAAGACTTCGAGAGTGTAAGCAAGCTTTCAATGAATATTTGGCACAGCGAAAAAAACATGAGGCTGAAGAACGATGCATTCGGCAGAAGAGAGAAAGGGAAGATTTTGTAATTATGTTGGAGGAGTGTAACAAACTTACATCAGCCAAACAAGCACACAGAGATCATGGAGCCTTCAAAAACCCGTCGCCAGAATCTCGAAGCTTGGGAGGGAGGCGACCCGGACATAGATGAAACCCCAAGGTAGAAGAAATCAAGGTTTCCCAAGGGCAAGAAGTAGAAAACGGGAAATGAGATTGATGATGCCGAGAATGGAAGTGCGGAAACGTCCTCTTAAGGCTACGGATCCTCGCTTGGCCGCTACAAGATGTGCTGCTCGACGCAAGGACGGGGCCGAGGAGTTACTGAATGCACGGGACACCTCAGTCCTTGACGACATAGGCGAAGCCGAGGAGGAATACGAGGAGGACAAGGAGAATCTGGAGGTGTGCAAAGAAGACAACAAAGTCTGTGTTTTTTAATTTTTTTTTGAATGAAGAGGTTTCCAAGCTGGTACAATGGCAGATTCCAGGAAATTGGGACGTTAAATCAATATGAACAGACAACCAATGATTTCTATGATTCTCTGCTAGAGGCTCGCAGAGAGCTCGAGGAATGGCTGGATAAAAATTCCAGTCCAAAGGAAGAAATGCCGCTGGGTAAATTTCAAGATTCTGATGACCACGACCTGGATGAAAGTCCTGGAGAGTTCAACCCTCATTGCCAGGATGAAGATTCGGAGATCGACCTAAGTGGAATTGGGAAAGTTCAGAGGTTAGAACTGCGTTGATAGGTTTCTTGGGCCCATAACCCATAGGTCCCAAGATCAGACTTGAAAAAATCTTGAAAATGAAGAGACCGTGAATTCGTTTTCACCAAGGGGGTCTCCTCGTTTTCATCACCAAGGGTTTAAATGATTGGAATATTGGATCATGAAACTCAAGCAAGTGGGCTTTATATTAGCATGATTCATTCTTATAATGAAGTATGGTATTTTCATGATATATACCTTTCACGTAATGTTTTAAGAAACATAGTTCATAAGATGATCAAAATTTTTTGATTCTTCAAGAAACATACCTAATAGGCTGATCATAAAGCACAAAATTCCTTTAGTGTCCAACTTGTAGTTATTCTCCTTCAATCTATATTTTTCACTATACCTCATCTTTTTGAAACTCCTTAGAAGAAGGAAACTCCTTTTAGGTAAACTCATAAAAATAATCATCTAAGAAAAAATCAATATTAAAATAACTATACCATATTGGCCATGAATGGTTTTCCCTAAGATTTTCAAAGGTAAAATTCCCTTTTCCAAAAGGAATGTCCTAAAATGTCTTACGTAAAGACGAGCTAAGAATGAAACTATCCCTTTCTCTAAATAAACTTGAACATCCCCAAGAATATCATCCTCATAAGTATCCATGATCAGATTCACATTCTCAATAACCCTTGATAAGGTCTGATAAGCTTCCACCCCATCAACATGTAACTCAACGCAGAGCCTATCAATCTAATTGAGAGTAAGAATTGGCTTAATGATTTGGCTTAATGATTTCTGTGAGAGCTTGATGAGATGTAGATTTCAGTCACCACGTGTTGCTTCTTCTTCTCATATGATATACAGGTTACAAGTAACCCCTTATAGTATATTTCAAATTTCTACACGAGATCTTCTAGATTCATAGTTTGGTAGAGTTCTCTTTAAAATTTTCCTTTCTAGTGATTCATTTTTTTGGTAATCATGGTAAGTTTTATGAGTAAACACGGTAGTTCTTTGAATGTGATGAGAAACAAAGATGGATAGAGGATATGGCTATCCATGTCAAATCCATTAGTGGAAACCATCTTCTCGAGGCTGGTTTGGAAGGATTTTATGGAGAAGAAAAAATTGAGATTAATCAAGGCTTCTCTATGGGTATACGTTTCATAACCAATGACAAATCGGAGGACATGATTTTGCAACCGTTCATTCCTATCTTGACATATGGTATGTCTCTATCTTTTCTTCCCATGTTTATATTGTATAGGAGTGATTAAAATATTGAGATTGATACGTTTCTACAAACTTATATCTATTCTTTGGACTTCTATCTATATTTGAGATGCTAGATTTTTACAATATTTGATTGATTCATAGCTAGTTCTACATTTGTTGATGTAATCTTATAGGCATGTATTCCATTATTAGAGTAACAATTGTTCATTGCTTTATGATAATGTTTGAGTTTGCAATAATATATTAAACTATGATTTGAACTTTTAAAGGCTTCTTGAGGCAGATGATGAGACCAAGCTTTCATTTTTGCAGAGATGCATAAAGGGCCATCTCTAAAATGGAATCAAGATATTGAAAAAAGAATTTATGTTTGTAGAGTTTGGGAAATCTTAGAAAGACTGAGGATTTCACATGAGTGAGAAAGACAATTTACTTTATGTGGTTTATAAAAATGTATATAAATCTGCTAGATGGGGAGGACCAGGTGGGGAGGGGCAATATTTTGGAAGTTGATGGAAGAAGGCATGAGATCATATGAGAATTTTTTTTCTGAGAATCCATCCAAAATAGCTCTAGTTTCTAGTCAGTCCCATAAGATGGCTGAGCTTACTGATTTATTTACCAGGATGTATGAGTATAAGGATAATAGGGAGGCCCATGCACATCGGTCATGAAATCCATCAGAGATTGAGATTGATGGTCACATTGTGTAAATATTTGGTAAATTTTTGCGTAACAATTGCTTTAGGTAAAAAATTATTGAGTTGTTATATTGATGATCTGTAAAGTCATTAAATCATGGTGACTCGTGAGTATCATGGGTTCTATAATAATTGTACCCATTCCATTAATGGTATTGGCTCCGTGTGAATGGAAAGGAAGAGTAGGGCTATATATGAATTAATTTCACTCTTGAGAGATGGATACGGTAATTGTATTTTATTTGTAAAATGGAAATAGGCACCAAAAGTCGTATTGTTAGTCATTTTATAATTCATGTGTATTTTATTTGGGTTTTTAATGAGTTATATTTAAGGTAGGATTATGGGAACTTATGTTTGATACATATTTCTTGTATTGATAGTATTAGCCACTTCTCTCAAGAAGAAAAGAAACATCCATTCTAGTGGTAATAATATGGTAAAGGATCGGTTTTTGAAGGCTGGATTTGAATGGGATGATATTTCGAGTAGTTTTGCCTAGTTTCGTGGGTCTTTCGAGGCACACTAGTGTCATGGTTGGCATGGGATAGAAGGATTCATATGTTGCATACAAAGAACTCCACAAGAGGAATATTGTCACCTTGATATTAGAAAATAATTATGAACTTGGAGATGAGAAAGTGATTACAATTCGCTCTAAAAGATTTAGGTGTCCAAAGGTTTCATTCGAGCTTGTCCACATTGGAATAAAATGTCCAAGGATACACGAAACTATTTATAAAATGAGACGAGAATATCCAAAAGTACTTGTGTGGAAGTATACTTTTGAGTTGGAATCCACTATGTTTCCACACATTGCTCATTGAATGAGCAAAGAGATATCCGTTTTTTTCTTTACATGACATAAAGATCAAGGTGGTCCCTCCTCTGGAGAGAAAATAAGGTGTTTGGATTGGAGGCTCTACTTTGGCTTCTCTCAGCACATTCCAAGAGGTAGTCCAACCCACCACAGTTTAAACTATCAATCTAATCAAAACTTTTCCATGGTATTGACTCCATTTTATAAAAGAATTAGAAAATATGACTATGTGATGTATTTTTTTATGTGCTTTAGTTACTGAAAACTCTATCAATGAAACAATGGTATGATTTATTAGTTTATGTACATTAATTTTTTTCAAAGAAACATACTTATAAAGTGATATGGATTCGTTTTTCTATATTAGTAGTGTCTGCCCCTTCTCTCAACAAATGATAAAAAACACCTCTAATAATATTTTCTCCTAATTTATTCAATACTGAAGTAGCTTTGTAATAAACTTTTTTGAAATCTTCACAATTTAATCATTTTAAAAATACAAATCCAATCACCTTATGAGAATGTGGTAAAAGACTGTAACCTTTTGATAAAATGATAGAGTTCAATATTGAAGAAAAGAAACTTTTTGATCAAATATTTGCTATTGGAATTTGGTAGAGCAGTTTTGAACATCCAGAGGCAATCTATGTTGAAAAGTTTATAGAATTAAATCTGGCATAACATAAGTGACTTCTCTTTATCTTCTAACTTTGAATGACCATTTTTTTAGTAATTTTTATAATTAGTGATTTTCTATATGTCATGATTCTTCTAGAATTTATGCCTTACTACATTTCTTTTCCAACATCTCATGCAATTGTTAGTTTTTATGTGATTTGGTTGATTGTTAATTAGTTGGATTTGCAATATTTATTCCAACTAAAATAGCTCCTATTTCGGGATTTAGTTTAGAAATTCTCCCAACTAATTAATTGTATAATGAGGATAATATTTCTATCGTGATGTTTTTATGTGTGTGTTTAATGTAATGTAAAATAATATTTTGGTGTGCAACTAGTTTCTTAAAGGATGACTCTAAGTAAAATCCCTTGTGGCAAACTTTCTATCAGAGAGATCTCATTTGTTTTATTTTGTACATCTATGAGTTGTGGATGCACTGAGCTATTTGAGACAATACATTGTGTCATGACATTGATTTCATTTTGTAGAAAATATTTGATCTAGGAAAGACTTCCAAACATTAAGAACGTAAAATCAACTATGTTTGCATGACATTGTCCTTCTACGCACACTCTGGGAAGAGGTCAAATTCTTCATCCGTGTGAACCTTTGTGACCTTTGCATGGAGGAAATGCAATGGATCGCAGTAGCAGAGGGTGTGAAAACCCATGAAGAATAAATTCGTCACATGTTTTTGGGAGGGAGTACACTTTTCACAGGACTCTCATGCAAAAGAGATCTCGAGATGATTTTTCCTTGTTTTGTTCTTTGATTTTGATGTGATATGCATAGAGTTTGAAAGCAAACCGTGATTTCATTTCTCATATTATGTATATTCATCAAAATACATGGAATGATTCATTGTCAATCCAAATGGCAATATAGGTTTAATCCCATTCATTTTCATAATGCTAGCTGCTAATATTGTCCATGGTTCTTATGGTTGTCATATTTATAGGGTGTGGGTATTGGTGAAGCAAGAAGTCAAGCACGGTTATCTTGACTGTTATTCTTGTAATGGCTTTAGTTGCTTTTTCCACTAAAAAGCCTATTGCACGGGAGACCTCTCTAACTATTACAGATTAGGGAAAGGTTTCTGTTATTGCCAATGAATTAGATGTGTTTACCAGTAGCAAGAACTCAACCTCCAAGTAATAATTGAAATTCTTGAACCACGACATAAATGAATATAGATGAAATTGAGACCAATGGAGTACGTGTTATTGCCAATGAATTAGATGTGTTTACCAGTAGCAAGAACTCAACCTCCAAGTAATAATTGAAATTCTTGAACCACAACATAAATGATTATAGATGAAATTGAGACCAATGGAGTACGTGAATAAAGTTGTCTGAGTGATATATAGGGCAACTCTTTGATAATGTTGGGACCTATGTTTTTTTTGCAACTCCCTCCGTGTTATACAAAGTATGCAAAGATGATATACATGTTATACTGACTTTATATCACTATTGTAATTTTATTTTATTTTTTGTTTGTAAATTATATGATGAAGAATTATTAAAATTTGATGACTATGTTGTAATAACTGACTTGCATTTACATGGCTTTCTTATACCACTAGTGATTAAAGTTATTGTGAACTATGTATTTTGGTAAATGGAAGTGTGTGCATAGAATGACCAATAGTTCAGATTTATTACGAACAATTAATTGACTGTTTCTAAAGCTACTAATTTTATTGATCATGTGGAAGTAAAAATCAATACGGATGGTTGTAGAGATAGTTTGGTAATTGTCGATGTAAGGAAGGATCCCTCATTTGTTGAAGAATTGAGAGTGGTCTTCTAGTGAGTTTATGTGATATGTTGTGATGTTTTTCAAGAATTAAATTTAGGAGATTTGTGATTTTGGAGTTAGAGAGTGGAAGTTACGAATACAACTTGTTCACTACAAATATTACTAGGGTTATGAGGTAACTTGATGATTTCACTCTATATGATATCAATTTTTTTAAAGAAGCTAACAATACTTTGTACACTAAAAGATCCACCACAAGCACTGGTTAAGGGAGAGAGTTGGAGATTCAAATCCTACTTGCCACGTGCATATCGAATGAAATTCATCATCATAAATATAATTGTTGTGTGAGTTGGTTAATTGTTAATAAGTTACATTTGAAAATTTTAATTAATTAAAAATTAGCTCCTATTTTGTTGTTTAGTTGATAAATTCTGTTAATTTATTTATTCCATAAACAAAATAGCATTTCTATCTTAAATCAATAATTGATAAATTTGTATGGGTTTAATACATTATAAAGCAAGCTTTTGGTGTGCAATTAGTTTATTAGAGACAAGTTTCCTTTCTTCACATACGACCATGTCGATATTATTCCACTATGTTGTTTCGCTATTAAAACGCTACTAGTTGACGGCACAGCTTGAGAGTTCTCGGTCTTTCGTTTTTCATGTAACTCTTTCATTTCCACTATTTTGGTTCGTCAGCTGAGACCTGAGTAAAATATATACAATATAACCTTAAAAATGTTAAAGGTTAACTTTAAAAACGATAACAAATAATTATAAATTGTGAAATATATATAATGTAATAAATATATAATGTTAACAATTATATCTTGCCAAA
>APFE030182013.1:12666-46843 GCA_000404065.3 Pinus taeda
ATTCAAAACTAAGTTATTAGGAGGATGAGTTAATAATAATAATAATAAATAAATAAATAAAAATAGAAACTAGGATATCAAGATTCATTTAGAAACAATTATTCGTGCAGTTATAATCTTCTGCAAAGCTGCCGTAATATACTCTTTCATGTATCGGTTGTGAAGAGATTCGTAAAATAGATAAGGGTATTTTTGAGGATAGTAAGATATGCCACTTGGTACCCTTATTTGAAAAAAAAAATAATAATCATGTCATAGAAAACTTATCATTTGTTTGTGTGTTATGTATTAAATAATGAATAAATGGAAATAAGATATAATTGTCTCTCTTATTCATAGTAAAAGTTCAGCCTTGAAAATAATTTTTCATACTTAATACTATTGATGTGTGCTATGTAGTAGAGAATGAATAAATGGAAGTGTGCTATGCAATGAAGAATGAATAAATGGAAATTCATAGTAAAAGTTTACCCTTGAAAATCAAATTTCATAGGTAATACAATTGAAGTAGGATCAAAATGCTTTATGAATTTAGCTAAGGCATTGATAAGGTTTTCATTAAAAGAAAATATTTAATTTATGAGAGATATATTTTTGGTTTCTTCGAAAAGAAACATATGTATGTTTGAAAAAGTGGACAAATATGTTTTTGATCTCTTGAAAAGAAATAAATGATTTGGATGCACAAAATATAATGATTAAGTTGATATTTCCTAGAAATAAAATCTTATGTTGATTTTGTCATTTTGGTTAAAAGGAAATAGACAATTCTTGTGTTGTTTTTGAACAAATCACTTAGCTTTGGCTTAGTCATCGTCAAAAGAAAATATATGTTGTTCTTGCATGAAATCATCGTAAAAAGTACAATTCACTATACTCTTTTTTTTTGCTAAGGTAAGAGCGGAACCTTCTATTCAATCGGAAAAAGAAATATTGTACAAAAGGCTTAACAAACAACTAGCCATTCGATCTTGAGCCAAAGATCCAATGGATGAGAGACATTTCGAGTGGCCAATAAGCACACCTTTTATCAAGAAAATTGGACCCAATGAGCTTAGAAGACCGTAATTGATAATTCTATCGGGTCCATTTTTTTACATAAATTTCGTTCAAGTACACCTCCTAGAATCGCCAGATGCGCAACATACCTGATAGATTGCGCAAGCAGCACAGAAGTTAACCTTAGAATTGGACCCACCAACAAGCCCTAGTAATCTTGACCATATATTGACCACACTAGATCCAACATTCCGGAAACATATCACATCGCCCAACCTTACAAAAGAATACTGCACGATGAGGGTGGTATTGCCTCCCCACACTGAGCCACAAGTTGCAAGGTGAGTAGAATTGCTTCTGAAGAAGAAAAACCACTACCAACCTAAAAAGTGTTGCGATATGTCAGAAACCATTTCGAGGGTTGTAAAGCTACCACCGGCCAAGAAAGCGGGGTATAGCAGTTGTCGTGAAAGACTGTGTTCTGTTTCCTTGGCCAAAAGAAGAAGAGGTTCCCTGATTCCAGCCAATCCACCGAAACTTCTTGTACGTTGATACTAAACATAGACCTACATACCCAAAAATACCTTGCTTGAGTCAAAACTCTACATAAAGGTCAACCAGATCCCATTTCTATGGCCCTGTTTTGATGTACCTTGTAGTCCTCTTCTGCCTCACTAAAACATTGCTCCCTTAATTTGTTCTGAGGCACATCTCACCTGATCATCTTGACTCTATTTTTAGTGCAAGGCACTCCTTGATTTGCCAATACGTCAGCCAATTTATTGGTCGTCTTCGCACATGATTGAAGCTCACTATGCATAAGTCTATGAGGTGAAATTGAATGCCTTAAAAGACTTGTATCAACCTCCAGTGACTTGAGACTTTTTCCGGCTCTGTGCCACAACACGTTCCTTTTACCAAGTTAATGATCAGCTCAGAATGAGCTTCAATAATAATGTTCTGGAGATTATCTTGCTTCAGGAAATTTAAACATTGTTCAAGCACCATTAATTCAACCATATTATTTGTAGCTCTTCCCAAATGGCAATGGAAAATGAAAAAAATACAGCCACTATCATCTCATAACACTCCTCCGAAACCATCTAGGCCTTGGTTGGCTTTAGAGGCCCCATCTATGTTGAATTTTACAAAACCCTAAGGGGGAGGATGCCAATAATCTGGCTTATTGGGAAAGTACATAACCTTCCTATCCATTCCATGTGGTATATGTCCCTGCATACTCAGTTGACAAAGTATCTACCTGTCATTTTCTAAAGGTGGATTTTTGGGGGAGTTGTGCACAAGGGTGCCAACTGCCTCCTTGAGCTATCTTAAGATCTACTCAAAAATTTGTTAGGTGGTGTTGTGAACATTTCTGAAGATTCTATTGTTCTTTTCCTCATAAACATTCCAAATTATGAAGCCTTGACTTAAAACACAAGCTAAGTGAAGAAACTCATACTTAGAAAAGTTTCGTCTCCAGTTATTTAGGGTGTTGATAATTCTTTCTTTGTTCCTGTCTGCGTGTTGGAAAATTGTAGCAAAAGAGTCCCAAACCTATAGGTAAAGGTGCAATCATTGAGAAGGTGCTCCATTGTCTCCTTTTCCCTAGTCATAATTTTCTTGTGATGAACCAAGCACATGAAGAGTTCAATTTCCTATTGAAAATAATACTGAGAGGGGGGTGAATCAGTATTATCTATTTCTTTTAACAAATCTTCCTTATTTACAGTTTGAATTATTTCTGCATATCAGTGCCATAAAATAATGAGCAAGAAAACAGATAGTCACAACAAAGAACACCAGATATAAAGTGGAAACCCAATGTGGGTGAAAACCACCTGCTGCAATATGTCTCTATCTTCTTTCAAATTAGAAACTCCTTTTACAATGGTCTTGTACTGGTGCAGTCCTTTACCAGTACGCAGGCTGCAACCTGCAGAGAGCTACAACTCTCTCTCGTTTTCCAGTTTCTCCTAGAAGGGAGCTACAACCCCCTACTTCTTTTCTTACAAGGACCACTTTTCATAAATTTTCAAACTGGATCCATAAGCATCAAATGATCATCAAGTATAAGAGAATCACCCAGTCAACTGTAGTAACCAGATCAACAATAATAGGACCAAACCTAGAACACAACAATGATAAACAAAGATTTTAAGAGAAGTAAGCACCCTGCTCAACTGCTCGCCTGCTTACGTAAGCACCCTGCTCAACTGCTTGCCTGCTTACAGTACTCACCCTGATCAACTGCTTGCCTGCTTACAGTACGCACCTTGCTCAACTACTCGCCTGCTTACAGTACGCACCCTGCTCAACTGCTCGCCTGCTTATGTACGCATTCTGCTCAACTGCTAGCCTGCGTACCTCGCTCTGAGTCCATTGAACTGCCTGCGGTCCTCCGCACCTGAAACCCTTTTGTGCCTGCGTACAGGCGCACCTGCAACCCTTCTGTATCTGCGTACCGACGCACCTGAGACCCTTCTGTGCCTGCGTACGGGCGCACCTGCAACCCTTCTGTACCTGCGTACCGGCGCACCTGAAACCCTTCTATGCCTGCGTATAGGCGCACCTGAAACGCTTCGTTCCTGCGTATGTACACACTTTTCTCTCATTGTACCTGCGTACCTTCGGGCATGGATGATTTCAAGACTTCAGAAAGAACCCAGACAGTCAGATCTACAGATCTGAACATGCGCCGAAGAGATCTTAGTCCATTAGTAGATTCGCCTTATTTAGATCTAGACTAGATCTTGCCCTCATAAGATATTCAACCAAAAACATGCTTAAGCCAAATGATCTCCTTTGCTTTATATAGGTAAGCTATTCCTCAAATCAAGGATCATGGGGCTCAATAATAATAATAAAATAAACAATACCACGGGCCAAAACCATGATAGCACAATACCGTCGGCTAAATACCATGAGAAAACCCCATGTGTGGGCGCTTAACTGCCTTGGAATGTGTGCACTGGGGGTACGCACCCAATGAATGGGTATCCTGCGGGTATGTACGCAGTTTATATACGACATGCCTACATGTACGCAACTTTTGAACGGTGTGCCTGCGTACTCCTTATTTTCTTCAATATTTGAGAGCTGTTCATCAATGTTTGCTATTGACCTGTTGTACAGTGATCCATCACCTGTATGGGTTGCCATCAAGGACAACACTTTAGCCATAATGCCAACAATCTCCCCCTTTGGACTTGATGGCAGAGCTTACTTGTGAACTGTCATCTGATCCCTTTTTGTTGTCCGGTAACCCATGCATTCTATCACATCTGATATATCTTCTGAATGTATACAAGTGAGATGATCTTCTATGAGAGGGTTGCCATCAAGTACAACACATGCATTATAATGCCAACAATGTAAGATGTAGGGAGGAAATACATGCAAATTGTCTCATTGACTCCTTTTGGTAGGCACAAGCATTAAGGTGCAAACTTGGACAACATTTAAGAAACCATCCTAGAATAGAGGCCATATGGCTTTTAATACATGTGACTATGGCTTTATGCACTACACAACAACCAGACAAAGGAATGGATGATGGAAGGGTGCTCATCCATCAGGTACCAGAGAATGACACACACTTGGCCATGACCAACAACTTGGGATTTAACCACCAACTAGCATGATTGCCTATCAATGCACACACTTAAACTGGGTTGCCTGAACAACCTATTGTAGGCTTAGAAGAAATGAAATGGCTAATGGATCGACTCACATAATTGGGTTAGCTCTATTGATGTGACTCCCTAGTTCATCCAAGGTGGACCAACCACCCCTATTCTTGTGCGTTGCCAATCCTTATTTCAGGTTCAGTGCATCTGGCACATGTAGAAGGAAATTGGGGATCATCAAATATAATCCCTATTCATTTAAATATTCTCTCATAGCTTTCGAATATCATTTGGATATTCCCTTGGTCCATCTTCTCCTTGAAGTAAAATGCTAATGTCAGTGAAATCTGTCCAGCAAAAATATACTATATTAATCGTGCATGTAAATTCGAAATATCTTGCGTTGGTTTGTGAAGCATCCCGAGTTGGTTTCTAAAAATGGAATGGAGCCTAGAACCTTCATTTGCAACATTCTTAGCGTTTTTTGTGTTTTGTGATGCCTTTGTAGCCTTCTCAAGGTTCTCAACATTTTGTGATACATTTGCAACATTCTCAATGTTCTATGATGCATTTACAATGTTCTCAGTGTTCTCAGCGTTCTCAGCTTTTTGTGATGCCTTTTTTCATTTGCATCATTCTCAACGTTTTGTGATGCCTTTTCTCATTTGCAGTGTTCTCATCTTTCTGGAGATAACATTTTAGAATTGATGAATAATGTGTCTCCATTTCATTTGAGGTCTTCGTAATGATCACCACACCAGCTCAAATGTAATAACACGATATGGTATTGCATTGAATATAACAATGCATCATGCTGACATACATTGAAATAAAAATGGATCACACTTTTAAGCATGCATATCATTTTGGTTCTTCACAAAGAAAGCAACATCATAACTTATGTTATCCAAGCGACCAATGTAATTCTAAAAAAATCCAACTGCACCTATGCTCAACACGCTCCAGGAGGTCAACCATGCAGCTATAGTGCTCCATATATTAGGGCATAAAACCCTAAAGCAATAATTTTCTCTCACTTCTTTCCAGAACGACCTTGTACTCTATTCTTCAATGCCTCTAAGCATTATGAGTCTAAAAATATTATCCAATATAGCATGAAGTCTAATTTATAGACCCCGCCATGATAAATTCTTCTGCGCCATAATAATTCTAGAAATTCCAAGCGTTTCTCTGGCCAAGGAAATGATTTGTTGAGAGTTGGAATACTTGAAAGAATGAATTTGGAGATCAAATCACTGGAGATACGGGGCTTATTCACTTATGATCCCTAGGAATTCCAGTAACTTCACTGAACAATTCTTCATTTACAAAGATCCTTAATCCCTTGAAAGTCGTGTAGAATTCATGATTTTTAGAGTCTTTCTCTTGGGGATGATAATATTTTTGGGCAAACTCCAGTGTTACTACATCATCATATCCTTCCAACTTATCAAAGAAATAAAGCCAACCTACCTCCTAAAAGCATCCACAACTTCAACATTAAGAATTCGGGAATTGAAGGAATGAAATAAATACCTCTTGAAGTTTCAAGCACATAGATGGATCACACACGACATATCAAAGCATTGGTATTATAAGAAAAGGATCAATCAAGATTGTGTTTCATACACGTTAGTTGATCTGCTACGGTTAAAGGCATTTACCAACATTGTTGAAACACATCTACAATTAGACTATGCCAATTGATATTTATATGATTTTTTGAATCATGGCTTAAGCTTAACCAATGCACCATCTTTCCTATTGCGGGTTACGTATTAAAACCCTAAATCGATTTCTTGAGAATAATATACTCCAAAACAATTTTAATATCTCAACATTTTCAATGTATTAAATACATTAGTACATTCAAAATAAGGCATTTCTTCAACCTATTAAACTTCAACGCATCCTGGTCTTCTAATGATCAACTCAACTTTTGATTCTTTTAATGTTTCAAAGTGATATCTCAACTCATTAATATTTCCTTTTATTCCAATATTGTTCAGATTGGGGCATAAAAACTCTCACCAACCAACGTTGCGCTTGTCATTAACTTCTCTAATAAAAAAATGATGTCATGGAATATATGAGCACTGCAAATAATTATTTCATTATTCATTATTAGCCTCCTGCACATAATTATTCCACTGTCTCAGGAGATTTCATGATATCTCAGGGAATTTTAACACTGCTTCAATTTGCTAGCTATCAATACTAAGTATGGTCATGTCTTTTTGTCCCTGGCATCTCTTCTCCAATCAGAATTTGACCTTCATAATTGCAATTAATAGTTACTCTTATTTTTCCTTGTGTTTTTATTCTTCTTATTGTTGGTATATTATCATGAGATATAGGAATCATTTTGAGCGTTTGGTTCTCTTTGATGGATGCCAATTTTCTTCTTTATGTTTATTTTTTATCTTTCTTATTGTATTTCTCCCTCCCCCGTTTTTCTTTTAATGATTTTAGTGCAGGAGGATCATCATAACTTAGTGATGCCTTTTTCAATGGCATGTACTGGCAGTCTCCTATACAACATTTTATTGTTTTCTTAATTCTCTTGGAGTTGAATGACAAAAAATTGCATCTCAACATCTCAACTCAGATGATGCTTATTGAACAAAAAACTCCTCCATAGATCAATTTTAATCAAGTAGCATCAATATTGTTTAACTTCTTAGGACAATAACAATGAATCTAAACTGAGATGATGCTTTTGAAAAAAAACTTCCTCCATAGATTTATTTTGATCAAGTAGTCTAAATATTATCTAACTTCTTATGGAAATAATAGTGAAGTTGAAGTGTTGTAATTGAATGAGGCATAGTGTTTCAATCACTCGTGGCCTTCAATTGTAGAGTTGTTTTCATAAATTTTTATTTTTATTCTACAGTATAATAAGTTTGAATACCAACTTCCACATTGAGTTATTCAATGTGTTAATTTGAAAGAATTTTCTCCTAGGGTATTTCACAGTGCAGAGTCTCATTTTCTTCAACCGTCTCTGGCTGCTTGAAATGAAATTGATGAGCCGGGATGATTTCTAAATTTTCCTTTTGGTATGGAGAATTATTTCGCTGCAATTTCTCTATACTTTCATCTTTTGTTGATAAACTCATTTTCTTCTTCGAGCATTCATAGTAGTGATCACAAAGACAGTGCTAAAGGATTTAAAGAAATCTAAGTGATGCAGTGAAACTAGAAAAATATTTGATTAGTTGTTGGAATAGAAGACTTCACATGGAGATTGCCAAGGACTAGGTTTTGATGTAGATAACATGACGTTTCATGGTGAATGAATCTCTAAACCAAACATAAACATGTATAGTGTCTTCTTCTATGCCTGATGAGAATATCTTGGATGGCTCTCATGATTTTATACACTAGGTGTTTAATTGTGATCATCATAATGTACATTGATGCATTTAGATAATGAAGAATTTTTTAGAAAAAAATGATAATGCAATTATACAATAGTTTATGCTTAACTTTCAACATGATTTGAATATATATGCAATTCTCTTAGTAGTACTATTATTGTGTTTACTTGTAGAAATTTATTTACATGTTTATGCATCAGATATATACAAGGGAAAAAACAATTCATTGAGAAGTGGATTTTTGAATGGTGAACCTGATTGATGTCAACAACTCCTAGAGAACATGACTTTATTTCCCACTTTGATGATGCTTTTGTTCTTTCCTCCCTAAAATTATTGTCATTATCATAAGAAGTTTGTTCCTCTTCATTATTCCTTCTTGGTCTTATAATCTTCCCCTTAGATTGTGCTCGATTTCAAATACTTTGCAGTCTTGTAGGTTATTATTTTGAAAGGAACATTAGTGAAGAGATTATGTAGGTACTATCCCTAGCTTATTTCTCAGATATTCAAATGGTTCTTTAGCAATGGGTTTTGTAAATATGTCAGCTATTTGTTCCCTTGCGGGTGTGTACTCCAGCTTCACTGTTCGCTCAACCACTTGTTCTCTGAGAAAGTGGTACTTTATAGGGATATGTTTAGCCTTTGAATGGAGCACATGATTTTTTGAAATTCTTATTGCACTTGTATTGTCGCACTTGATAGATATAGGTTCATTAAAATTTACCTTCATGTCTTGAAGTATTTGTTTCATCCACAATACTTGACTGCAACATGTTGCATTTGTTATGTACTAAGCTTCTACAGTAGATAGAGACATTGATGTTTTTTTTCTTAGTCATGCCATCAATGATTCTCCTAGATAGAATGCACCACCGCTTGTACTTTTTATGTCATCCACACAACTCATCCAATCTGCATCTATGTATGATTTCAAAGTAAAATCCTTACCTTTTGGATATAATAGACCGTAGCCTGTAGTCGTCTTCAAGTACCTAAATATTCTTTGTATTGCTAACAAATGAATTTGTTTGGGTGTTGATTGATACCTTGCTACTAATCTCACTACCAACATTATATCCGGTTGAGAAGCCATTAGGTATAACATAATTTCTATAATAGCTTTATATTGCTTTTGATCCACATCAGGTGATTCATCATCTACACATAACTTACATCCTGTAGTCATGGGGGTTGATACAGGTTTACAAACTTCCATTTGAAATATTTTCTACACATCTCTTATATGTTTCTCTTGAGAAATGAATATGCCTATGGGGTTTTGTAGGATCCAGAGCCCTAGGTAGAAGGTAAGTTCTCCAATCATAGACATTTTGAACTCAGTCTTCATCTCTTCAACAAACCATTCTACTAGATGATACTTATTGTTTCCAAACATAATATCAAACACATATACAACTATAATCAATGATTCATCTCCATCTACCTTAATGTATAGATTACTATCAGCTCCTCCTCTCTTGAACCCTTGTTTTTGAAGGCACTTGTCCAGTCTAGAGTACCACACCCGTAGTTCTTGTTTAAGACCATATAATGCTTTCTTTAACCTGAAGACATAATTAGGCTTATCTGCCAATGAGAAACCTCCAGGTTGTTTCATATAGACTTATTTCTCAAGATCACCATTTAGGAAAGCAGATTTCACATCCATTTGATACACCTCGAAATCATTGTAGCATTCAAAGGCCAAAAACAACCTGATTGCCTCCAATCTCGCAACTGGTACGAAGGTCTCTTCATAATCAAGTCCTATTTGTGAGTACCCCTTACACACAAGTCTGTCTTTGTTTTTAGCAAATTGACCCTATTCATTCATTTTTATTTTTGAATGCCCATTCCAATGATATTCTTTCTGATAGGTCTTGGTGTTAGTTCCCAAGTCTCGTTTTTCTCAATTTGGTCTAATTCCTCATTCATAGTAGCTATCCAACTTTTGTCTTTACTTGCCTCATCAAAGCTCTTTGGCTCTATCTGTGACAACATGGCTCGATGACCCTGCTCAAAGTTTTATGCTAGTTGCCTCCTTGTTTGTACTCCTTCACTTTTATCTCCAATAATTTTGTTTTCAGGGTGATTCTTTTTAGTGTACTTTGAAGGTCTTTTTCGACGAGTCTCAATATATTCTAATTCTTTATCTTGTATTTCATTCTCCTTATTGATATGATGATGATAGTTTGGAGGATTGATAAAACAAAACATGTGTTTTTGTTCTTATTGGGTAGCTCTTCATCAACCTTTACATCTATGCATACCATAATCTTATGCAATATTTTATTGTAACACCTGTATCCCTTAATTTTTGACGAATATCCCAAGAATATTCCTTCATCAGATTGAGCATCAAACTTTCCCAGCTTTTCATCATTTTTTTTATATAACATTTACTTCCAAACACTTTAAAATGTTTGATTGTTGTTGGTTTCCTGTGCCACAATTCATAATGTTCATTATCAAAATTTGGTCTAAGATGTGCCTTATTGAGAATATGTATTGTTGTATGCACCACTTTTGCCCAATAGGTTTGAGCAATGTTTCTTTCTTGTATCATGGCTTTGGCTATTTGTTAAACAAACCTGTTTTGTATCTCTGTGACTCCATTCTGTTGTGGTGTGTCTACAACAGAATATTGTTGCTTTATCCCAAATTCCTTACATAGGTTTGCAAACTCATCTGATGTAAATTCACCTCCTCTGCCCGACCTTATGCATTTTATCTTGCACCCTGTTTGATTTTCTGTCAATGCCTTAAATGTTTTAAATTTATCAAATGATTCTAACTTATATATGAGAAATTCCACCCATGTTAATCTTGAATAGTCATATATTACTAGCATGAAATATTATTCTCCTCCTGGTGCTTCGGTTCTAGAAGGCTCACCGCCTGATAGTTTATCTTTGACTTTGAATTTTGTTCATGTTTGTTTTCCCATTTGACATGACTTGCAGATAGTCTTTTGAGGCCTTTTTATTGTTGGTAGATCTCTGACTTCTTTCTTCTTTTTGAGTTTGATGTTGTGATCAAAGTTGAGATGCCCCAATCTCCTATGCCATAACCAATATTCATCTTGTTTTCTAGTGTAGCATTCCTCATTCTCTTCTTTCAAGATATATACATTATTCTCAATTCAAACTCCTTTAGCTAGAACCTTCCCTATAGATGTTGACATGATTTCACAGTCTTGAGCTCTAAAACAAACATCACAACCTTTGTCACACATCTGACTTACACTCAACAAGTTATGTTTTAAACTATCTACAAACAGTACATATTGAGCCTTTCCTCTTCCATTGTTTAGACAGACTATACCCTTTCCTCTAATTCTACTTGCTTCATCATTATCGAATGTGAAATTTCAAGTTTTATTTTGATTCGGGGAAGCAAACTTGCTTTTATCTCCTGTCATATGTCTAGAGCAGCCACTATCCACAAACCATTTATTATTTTGATCTTGAGTGTACAGAACTAAGTCACACTTGTTAGGTTTTTTTTCTTCTACCTTCTTTCTCCATTACATGCATCCAATTGTTTTATACATATTTTGAGATGTTAATCTATTGTCTTTAAGCTTACATTCATATATCTTGTGCCCAAAGTTGTGACAATAGAAGCATTCAATGATATTAAGGAGTGGAGCAAATGCATTTTTGTCTAGATTCATATTTTTTTAATATTCGATAATCCATTCTTTCTCATCTCAAAATTTCCAAAATCAATTCTTCTGACATAAGCTCTATAATTTATGGCTTTATGTCCAAATTTTTTACAACAATAAAAATATCCATAAAAAATATATATGTACCTAGTAGTGGATGTTGTTTGTTAATCTAACCAACTTGACATTTGATAACCTTGTCCTCTCAAGAAGTGAGGTTTCTGATAGGTTGTGTATTGATTGTACATTTCTTTTGCTTTTTGTACTACAGCGACAATGTCCCTTTGTAGTTGTTCACTTTATGTTGAAATGCTGCTCAAATTTTTATTCTTAGATTGATGTGAGTTGTCATCCTCTCTCCCAGTAGCTTTTATAAAGGTGATTTTCCTTTTATCCTCTACCTTAGATTTACTGGATTCTCCTTCATAACCTAACCATGTCTTTATGAGTGGAGACCTTTGAGAATTCAATATCACATCCATTTTTTCAAATCCTTTTATCTATTGAATATTTTTGTTTAGTTCAGTCTTAGCTTTCTCTAGTTTTTTCTTTAGACATACCACCTATTCCTCCAATTTTTCACACTCTTGGTTTTTCTCTTTTATCTACTATGGTAAAATGTCTTCCACTTTCTTTGATTCTTCAAGCTCAACTTTCAACTTGATAATGTCTTCTGAATTTGATTCTTCCTTTACCTGTTTTAATAGGATCTCTTTCTGCTTTCTATTCTTTAGTTTAAGCCTTGCTATTAAATCTAGGGCACTGATGAACTCCCCCTCAAGGTCTACCTCACCTTCCTCTTCTTCTTCATATTCCTGACAATCCTTTTCAAGTTCTTCCAAGGCCATTAGTATAAATTCACTTGTTCCATATTCACTAGAGGATTCATTAGAGATTTCAGATCCACTGGTATCTTCTTGAGCATAAAAAATTTTCTTTTTGAATTTTCTCTCTTTCTGGATTTTGTTAGACTTGTTCTTCTATTTCTCTTTAAACTGATTTTCCTCTTTCTTAAAAGGGCATTTTGATGCATGGTGTTCCACTCTTCCACAATTAAAACACTTAAATGGAAGTTTTCCTTTATACTTACATGTGCCTTTCTTCAACCTTCTAACGAATTTTTCTTCTTCTTCATTAGAACCTAAGCATGAATGCTCCTTTTCTTTTGTGGGCTTGTCTACCTTGAAAGTTGCCTCTCTACTAATTGCCTTTCCTCTTGGAATTCTCATCTCATATGTTGTCAAAGAGCCACGTAGTTGATCTTTGTTCAAGGTATCAAAGTTTGGTGTTTTTTCTATAGTTGAAAACTTAGGATTGAATTTAGAAGGTAATGACCTTAAAATTTTCTGAACTATTACACTTTCGTTGATTGTTTCACCTAGACCCAACATGATATTCACAAATTCATCGACTCTTAAAAATAATTTAGCTATATCTTCATATTCATTCATTTTTAACGTTTCAAACTGAGTTCTATACACTTGTAATTTGGTCATCTTCGTCTTTTTATCTCCTTCATGAATATTTTCTAATTTATCCTAAATGCCTCTAGATGTCTCACAATGCATTACTTAAATAAATTCATACTCACATATACCACCCATAAGTGCATTTATAGCTTTTTCATTAGCTATAAAGTTCAATTTAACATCTTTATCACTAGTTGTTTCCTTTGGTTCTTCATACCCCATCCACACAGCAGACTGGACTTCTATTCCTAGAGGCATTAAATATGTCTCCAGTCTTACTTTCTAGAAGGCATAGTTTGTACCAGTAAATAGAGGGGCCTTATTTATTGAACATCCTTATTGGCTAGCCATTTTACTTACTTAGGGCCTCCTTCTAGTTGTTAGACTTCTATAGAAGGAACTTGGCCCTGATACCAATTGATATTTAAGATGGGAAATTATTGGGGGAGGGGGGGTGAGAATCAGTAATTTAATTCTTTATTTTTGCTCAACTTAATCTTCTTCTTATGCAGTTAGTGATTTATGTTTGTGCTCAATATTTATTGTATTCCTTTTGTAGATTTCAAGGAGAGTGGTTCATTGATATGTTTATCAAGACTTTAACGCATTCATACAACATGCAAGAATCAAACACATGAATACACCATATATAAGTGGAAACCCCGAAGGGAGAAAACCATGAAATTTAGGCTGAAAGTGATGTGAAGGCAAGCTGCTACTCCTTTTTACATCAAAATGTTTGTAGGTTCCAACCTACAAGAGGCTCATATCTCAACGGAAGCTTCAACTCCCACTAGTTTTTTGTAGGCTACAACCCATAGGAGGCTCTTGCCTCAACATGATATAACATGTTCTTTTTCAAGCTGCAACATAGAGAAGAACATAAATTTCTCAAGTCACAAGTGTTGGTTACCTCATATCCAATTTTGTTGTCAAGTTTTCCATTGAACTGCTCCTTCTCTTCACTCTTCTTCTCTTCTGCTATTGTTCATCCTTTCTCTGATGCAGACCACTTCCATACATTAAAAAATGAACTCTAGTTTCATTCCACATTGTCTATTTTATAAGAAATCCCTCTTGGTTGTTTGTATTCTTTGGAGAAATATGAAATGAAACATAGTCTCTTGGACTTCCAAAACTTCTCACAAGCTTGTCCTTTCATTTTCAGTTCAAAAAATTATTTGTAAAAAAAATAGAGCCGAATTAACAGCTCATTCAGAAATAGTTACAAGAGACAAATCAGATTTGGATTATCTACATTTTCTATTCAAACAAATATATGCATTCTCACTTTTATATCAATTTTTAGCTTTCACATTGATTAGCATAGCCTTTGTACTTCACATCACTTTCAGCCTTTCACATTCAACATTCAGCATTTATGTACATTTTCCATTTAACATAAATTATCATCAGTGAGCTTAGTAACATCAATAACATTTATCGACATTAATCAAACAACTTAACTTGACATCAATGCCAATATTGCCAACAACTTCTAAAGTATTTGGATTCATGCTAGGGACTGGTTTACCAAAGGTTTCCTATTTTTTTTGGCCGAAATGGAAAAGATTAAGGGATTTTTTCCCAAAATTAGCAGTGGAAAAAGCTTATCTGACCATCTAGGTATCCAAGGTTAAAAAATGCTTTCCAATGAAAAGTAATCCCAAATATGGATTCAAGAATAGATAAAATATCTAGTCAAAGTTCCATTTCTACAAGGTTTCATGTGGAGGTAAAATATATGTGCCATTTGGATATCCAAGGGTAGGTAATGTTTGTTTTTATCAATAACACATAGATCCAAGGTCAATTGCGAAGGCATATTGGTCAATGTTTTGTGGTCATGATTTCATATAGAAGGCATTAAAATGTATTCGACATTTGATTCATTCAAGTGTTAAGTAGATGTGCATGATAAGAAAATACCCAGACTCCCAGATATCTAAAGCCCATGTGTGAAGGATTTGGTCCCTCTAGTTGGTTGTATGGGATAATGTTAAGGCCCCTAGAGCTAGAGTTAAAAATAATATGAAAAAATAAAAGGCCCAAGTGTCTAGTAACTTATTACATATAAATGGACTTGGATCTAGATTTAGTGGAATGTTTGTTTAACTAGGGTTATGGTCATGTGGAACTAAATCTAATCCCCTAAGGAACCAAGGAGTTGTTGGATTAATTATTATTTGGGTCCTCTGAACCAAACCTCTAGTTAAGAAAATAAAACAATATATTAGGTTTTTTGTATCGTCCTCCATGTAGAGTTGCACCTACAAAGTTTTGGTTGACAAATCTAGTATCAATAATTGAAGTTGGAGAAGCTTGAAATAATGATAAGATGCGAGTATGAAGTCTAAATCTTCGTGAATTAATCATTGGTACAATGGTGATGTTTTTGTTGTGCAAAGTGTGAGAAGGAACAAAGAAGTCAAACAAATCTCTATGTGAGTGGAAGAGGTATGATAATTAATTATATGGAAGACGAGACATATGACCAAGGAAACAATTTACAATGAGGTTTTAAAAAATGAACTGATATTGTATGAAGAAATGAATTATTCATAATAGGGAGTGACAAGAATATCAGAGGACTAGAATACAAGAACCGTGGTAAAACAAAGTTGAAGATATAAAGAAGGGATCTAGTAAAATGTTTCAGGTTGGTGCCTACAAGATCATTCAATAATAAAAGAAGTTTCGTATATATATATGATGTATTTTTATGTTGTTGATGTGATTGATATTATATATGCATTGAAGAGTTTTGATTTGTTAAGATTGGCGATTATATAGATTCACCCCCTCCCCCCTCCCAGTATAAAAATAATCATATTTACAACACCACCCCCCCAAAATGTAATGTATCCAAAACTAAATTGTACCCCAAATATATTGAATTATCCTTTTTGTTGCTTTCCAATGACTTTTATGTGGTACTTGCATATACCAAAAACAAGAACAATAGCAAGTGAAATATCATGATAGGTTTGAGTCAAATATAAGATGCTACCAACTAACGGATGTCACAAAGTGGCATCAACTTCAAGCGTAGTGTAGGTGGCAATAAGTTTGACTCTAAATTGAAAGGGAAAAGGGGTTGGTTTACATTCTTCCATGTGAAAATAATGAAGAAGGTCACATGCATATTTAGATTGGGGAAGAGAAATTCCATACATGGTTTGTAATACTTGGAGGCCAAGGAAATAATGCAAATATACTAAATCTCAAATTAGAAGAAACGGACATTCTGATTAATCCATATTCTTTTTCATTCATATTATCCCATTTGCCTCTCTTATCAGCATCAGTGAGATATGTTTCTTGTCCCATGGTAATCTGGTACAATTCTTTACTTCTTAGTACATCTTCCATGTGGTATTTCCATCAAAAGTAGCTGGTACTAGTAAGAAAAGTTCACTTGGAGTGGTTATATTAAAGTATGCAAATAATATGGTTTTAAAAGTTGAAACTCATTGTTTTGGATGGAAATATCTTGAAAAAATAGGTTGTTTTAAAAAACGATGCAGAAAACAGACTTGGACATAAAAAATTTACCCTTTAAAAAAAAAACATTAATGGTGAAAAAGAGCCACATGGTAGGTATAAGTTCGCTCACGTAGTGATGGATGTTGGAAAAAAATACATTTTCCCTCTCCAACTCTACCTATATGCTCACTTTTAAAATAAATTATTTTATGAAGTAACCCACTTTTATAAAACAAGGGAGAATCACTTTTAGAATAAAGTTACTTTATAAATGAAGGTTGCATGCAAAAGAAAAAGAAAAAAGATTAAATTTATTTTATAATGATTCATTTTTATATGATAAGTGAAATAAACTTTACAATAAAGTTATAAAATAATTTAAGTTTGCATGAATCTTTTTATAAAATAACTTAAGTTTACATGAATCTTTTCAAAAAGTAACTTAAAAAAAAAGAGATTTGAACTCAAGACTTCTTACTAAAAGTAACTTTTAATCAAATGAGCTAGTTCAAGAAAACATAATAATAATAGTGAAGGAGATGGTTCTCGTTGTTGTTGGATGCATGATTTCCAGAGAAGATGTGTTCATCCAAAAACAAACAACATTTCAAATAAAAAATTCAAAATTTACAAAATGGGGTTAAATCTTGGTTAGCTTAGTTTTCTCATTGTTTATTTATTTTCAATATCACACAAAGCACACAACAAAGAGCATACAACATCAAGGAAACAATTTTTGCCTTATTTTTTATTTTTCGAGATCACACAGAGCGTAATCTTGGAAATATTAAGAGGGGGGAGGGGGGATGGTGGGGATAAATAAGTATTTCACTTTTTCTTAAAATTTAGTATCAAAACCATTAACCAATAACATCACATTAAAGGAAGCAAGATGTATATGAACAATATACTTATATTACAAGGGAAGCTACAACTTCTAGTTTACCAGCTACAATTGGAAGGGATACAACCCCAAGTTTTACCTGCTCTGACTGGAAGGAAGAAACAACCTCCTAAAGGAAGCTACAACCTCCTTCCCTAGCACCACCCTGCCACCCTATAGAATAAAAGATAACACAATAACTTCTTTGGCTTTCATACCAAGGACAATGACTCAAATAAAACAAGATACAATCATTGATATATCCACTTGAACATATTCAACTTCCAATACCACTCTAGTAAGTTTTCCATAGTATTTTTTCCAAACTTCTCGAAGAATGTAGTCAAAGCTTGCTTTAGAACCACTTCAAAAGTCTGCCTCAAATTATATATCAAAGTTTTCTCTCAAGGTGTACTTCAAATCATCAAAGTTTTGCCACAAATTATGCTCTCAAGGTCTGCTACAAATCAATATCAAGGTTTTCTCCAAGATAGGCACTTCAAGGTGATTTAACCTTCTTTACACTTCCTTCTAATTTCCTCTTCAAGGGCTACTTGAACAATCTCGGAATAGTCTCCAAGTTGACTAGGATAAGAAGTTACTAAAAAATAGACCCTAATGTATCTTAGATGGGGCCTCAACTCAAATTGAAAAAGCTTCAAAATAAGGCTTAGATCAACTTTAGAAGGGGGTTTGGCTTTGATTAGAAGCCTCAAGTTCGGACTCCCTCAAGAGGACTATTATAGGGCCAAATAGGCCTCAGAAAGATGCCTAAATTCTACTTTTAAAATGATGCTCTAAGACAGAGCCAAAATCTACCTTAGGTACAAATTTAATTGGGCCTCAAGAGACCCTAATTTGCCCTAAGAAAAAAACCGTAATTAGGGCATCAGACCAGCCTCTAAAGAGACCAAAAATTTACTGCTTCAGGAGGTCTGAATCATGCCGTAGGGGAGCCCGAACGAAGCCTCAGATGTCTGCTTTAGAGGCCAAGATATGCCATAAGTTGTGTCCAAGAATAGCTCAAAAATACATATTGGTCTATCTCGAATGGTATCATAGATAGTTTTTTCAAAAAAAATAAGAAACATTAAAGGAAATGTGAAAATGGAATTAAATAACCCTTCTTGATACTTGGCCTTCTCCAGATCTTGAAAATAGCGTAGGCCTTAGACTTGTTCTGCTTCTGCTTCTATATATCTCATTTCACTCAAAATGCTTGCTCTTGATTTTTTCCATGAGAGGATATGTGTGTGTGTGTGTGTGTGTTTTGAACGAACCTTTAGTTAGGGCCAACTTGAGAAAAATAATTATATTCTTTACGAAAAGACGTTATTGTATTGAATTCGACTTGATGGAGATGAACTGACAAGTTTAAAGGAGGCTTACGAAACTTAAAATATCATTTGTTTCCTTTCATATAATCTCCTTTCAAGGTTGATGAGTTTAAGCTAATTCAAGTCACATATTTGACCTTAATTTAGGGGCTACAATGAAATAATAAGGTCAAAAACTTTTGGGGCAAAGTTGTTGGTACTAAAACCATCTTTGGGGCATCAAACTTTAAAAAATAATATCTCTCCAATCAAGAGGGCCTATAGGGCGTGCCACTTATCAAATGAAATGGCTTGACAAGGACTACCAATATAGAGTGTCCTTGCATACAAATTTGTTGAAATGTGCATGCAAATCATCAAACAAATGTTAGTCCATTCATCCTTTGACATCAATGACAAATTCTTCCAACACGCAAGGAAAAAATTCTGTGCAAAATAGAAAGAGTGGCAAACCAGGGATATAAACAGACGACTAAAATATGAATTTTGTAAAAAAAAAAAAAGTGTATTTGGACTGTATACCTTCGGATATGACAAAAATGTTGTATCTCAAGCAACTAGATCCCTTTTCAGAAGAAATGAAAGGTGTTATTAGCTTAAAACAATGTTTCGAACACAATGGAATAATTTGTTTAGGCCAAAATGGTACAAAAATAACAAATCTTGGAAATGAAACAACACAGGCTTCAAGATCTCAATCACAAACAAGAGAAATTTTTCAAACAAGTTCTAGTACCATGTTCCAGTAAACAGGGTATTCCCTATAGGATGAACACCTTTAGTAACTACTCACATAACCAAATCAATAACGACAACACCAATATTTTTACATGGTTAAAAATGTTTGAAAGGGTAACAATCCACAACCCCAACCAACACGACCACTTAAGGCAATTTTACTAATACAAAAGAAAATATTTTACATAAGATAATTCTCACAATTGATCATTAACCATGACCATTCATGCCCTTTAAATAGATATCATCAACCAATCAGGTGTTAAGCCACAGATCAATGGTCGCTAGTATTGAGGTGAATATGAGTCATCTCATTACTCTATATCTGGAACATATCATGACCATTGTATTACAATGCAACTAATACATACTAAAGAAACAAACTTTTACCTAATAAACACATTACACCAAGTTGAACTTAACTAACTCTAAGTGTCTAAATATCCTAATAGTTAGGTTCCCAACAAGGCAAAATCTCATTAATTGGAATAGATTTTGTGCTCATACTTGTGGGCCAAATATGGTGGGGCTTGTGGACCAAGTATAGCAGGGCTTGTGGACTAGGTATAGCGGGGCTTGTTGTCTTCCCATGGTCCCATGGGGTAGTTTGTGTCATGGCCAAATACAAGGGGGGCATTGGTCTAATGCCAAGCCAGGGCAACATTTTGGCCACTAAATGGGTGGTTAAATGTTTGGAGGGTTCATCCCCATGGCAAGTGTTGATGCAACAAATTTATTTCAATGCAAACATGTTGACAAAATAACATGAAAATTCAATTTATATAATCTCAATTTTTCTCCTCAAAATTTCCATATTTCAAGGTTTTTCATCTTCATTAATATTTGGATAGCTTAGGAGGGTGGCAAGTCTAGTTCATCAATGATGGACAACTAATCGATCTAGTTGGGATCTAGCTAGGAGGCCAATTTGAAGTTGGAAGTGGTGGGAGTGAATTTACATATCTAACCTCCTTCATTGTTAGGCAAGGAAACTTAGCAAAAATAATATTTTCTCCCAAAGAGATCTTTGGGATTCCAATTCTTTTTCATAGAAGAATTGACATTCATGGCTATGAATTTTACATTATCTTTCATGGATTAGCCTACCTTTATGGATATTATTGGGCTCATACCTCAGGATGAATTTTTTTAAATGAATATTGATATGATCAATGCCTTTTCAGTGAGATTGGCAATGGAGGTTTGGATGTCCCTTGACCTAATATGATACTTGTAACCTATACTCCATCCATAGTGGTGGCCAAAGTTATGCCCCTTTTATAATGCCAAATGGATTTCTTCGAATGGATGTCTAGTCGATTCATGTTTCTTATAAGAATCTCTAGACTTTTGCATGGTCGGTGATATACCAAGATCTTCTCCCTAAACATGGATGGCCAACAATGGTCTTTATGATGGCCTTTGCCCCTTTCTTTTAAAGTTAAATCAACGAAGTTCATCTTGTGGGAATGTTGCTTTGCGAGAACATACTTCAAGGACATTTGCTCATGTGAGAATACTTATTTGATGATTCCAAATCGATGATTCAAGATTCATTCATTGGTACTTAGCATTGTTTGAAAGTTTCTGCCTTATATATCCTTTTGAAACTCTATCTCAAATTTGTTTTTAACAATGTGATTAATTCTTAATTTGTGTTTTGTTAAATGAAATGAAACATATATACAACTCCTAGTAAACTAAATATTTTATCTTTTAGGTTTTTGCGATCGTCATAATTGTGTAGATCTTTTTTCGGATTCATCGCATTAGGTTTCTTTTGATCGACGTTTCGAACCAACAACGGTGGTTCATCTTCAGGCTATGAAAGATAAGTGGAAGACTGTTCTTATTATTTCAATAAATAGATATATGAGATGCATTGCTGACAGATGTTAGAGTTTTAGTTGTGTTAATTATATTTTATTTTAATTGTTTAATTGTTATCTTAATTATGTTTTTATTCTAATTTGTTTGTTTTGATTGTAATTTAAATGTGGTTTTTTAAATGTTGTTTCATCTTGAAATTATTGATTTATAAAATTATTATTGTTTTTAATTTATATTTTATTTTAATTATTATTTGTATTGTTTTGTTTCATTATTTTATTTAATTGCATATTTTAATTATTTGAACATATTTTTTAATTACATGTTTTAATTAATTTGCATATTAATGGTATTATTGGTTGTTCTATTTTAATTTTTTTATTTTATATTTAAACTATTATTGTATTAAAGTCGTTTGTTAATTTCTACTGATTACGATGGAGAAGCGTTGAGAGCTCTCTGGACTAGGATTTGAAGGAGAACGGCTTCATTTGCAACCTGAGTACTTACTCTGGAGGAGAACAGAGCTAGAGCGGCAGAGCTTCGCAGAAGGGGGCAGACTCTGACTCGACAGATGGAAAACGGGGGGTCCATTGGGGCCCCATCATACAAACAGATAATGATGAACAAGGAGAAGACCGCACAGGATGGGGTGCAGATATTAGGGTCTGAGAAGTCAGGTAAGGAGAATATAACCAACAAGGGGAAGAGGAATAATGAGTGCAAAAATACCAAGAAACAAAAAGAAAACGTTGGAAGTAAGAGCACAGCGAATAGAGACAATATGAATCCTTCCAAAGCACAGGTCTCACAAGGAAACAAGCAGGAGAAGGAACAAGCAACAGAAGATGAGGAGGATCTAAACCAAGACAAGGCAGAACAGGGAGGAACAACGTCAACAACCACTGGGAAAAAAAACCAGGGTCTGTGCAAGCCCAAAGCCACTGACACCCTAAGGGTAATAATTTCTGACCCGGAAATTCAAGCGTACCGTGACCACATGGTTGAACATGCAGTGATCTACAGGTTCATGGGGTTCTGGCCAACAGAAAGAGCACTGAGCATGTGGATAAAGCAATAATGGAAACCCAAAGGGAATGTAAGGCTACACTTAGGAGCCAAGGGTTTCTTTACAATAGTTTTTTCCAATCAAGAAGACAAGGATCGAATATTTCATGGAGGGACATATTTCTTTGCCTCGTCAGGTCTTTACATGTGGCCATCGAAACCCAACTTTGCACTGGAAAAGGAAACCTTCAAATAGGTACCGATCTAGATTAGCCTATTCTCTCTTCCGATTGACTATTGGGGACATGCAGCACTGGAACAGATAGGCAACAAGTTAGGCACCTTCATCAAGGCCTTAGAAGCGACATTACAAAAAAGATACACCTTTTGCGCTAGAATCTGTGTAGAGATGGATGTTTCGGGAGCATTGCATGAGGGCCTATGGTTGGAATATAGAGATGAAGTGTATTTCCAAGCCATAGACTATGAGCAGATTCCCTTCCATTGCAGGAAATGCCATGAGAATGGACATTTGATCAGAGAATGCCCAATGAATAAAATGGTTGAGAAAAAAAAGGAAAACAAAGGAGATAAGAATAAGGAAGCCTTTGCATGACCGAATGCAAGACAGAGAGAAAATAAAAAATGACAGACTAAAGCAAGCACTTCCCTTGGAAATACAAGCAATGCTTTTGAGGTGTTAAAATCAGAAATGGATTCAGAGGACAACATTCAAGAGCAAGAAGCAGCGAAAGTAAGCAGACCCATAACCACACCAGAAACGAAAGAACCAGTGTCGAAGCCTTCAAACAATATCCCTCATGCTCAGGCATCAACGGAAGGGGCAAAAGAAGACTCAGAGATGTTAACCAACGAAATCGAGCTTGAAGATATGGAATTAAGCAACATGCTTGAGCAAGAAGGTATGTATCTACCAAATATGGTAGAAGACTGGAAAAAGAAAGGAATGGAACACATATCGGAAGAGGAGGTAAACATAATCAATGACATATTCATAGCAAGACAACAGGAAGAGCTAGAGTTGCAGAGAAAGAGCTTGGGAACAGTAAAAGGGCTAGGGGTATGAATGCAGGGACTGCATCAAACCTCCACCAACTCCAAGCATCAGAAAAAAAGAGGAAGAAGGACTAATAATAAGGCATTACAAGAACTGGGATAGATGCTCCTAAATTCAGGTCAGATGAAAGCCCTTGAGGCGTTCTCATTAACCTCCTAAACTATGTTTATTATGAAATTACTTTCATGTAATGTTAGAGGGCTAAATAGCCAAAAAAAACAGCGTTTGTTAAAGAAGAAGGTCCAAGAGGAACAACCAGACATAGTGTTTGTGCAAGAAACTAAATGTTCGAGCAACACAATGGTCAATATCGGTAAAAAAACTGGGTAAACGAATGGAATACTTAGAAACAACAAGTAATGGTTGGGAAGGAGGCATGGCTGTTCTATGGAATCCACAGGTCATCTATCTCATTTCCTCTGAAGCTGCCAGATCTCACATATCAATAGAAGTCCAAATAGTAGGGAATCCAAAAACATATCTATGCACCAATGTCTATGGCCCTCAGAAACTAGAGGCCAAACTGCTATTACTAAGAACTCTATCCAACTTAAAGCTAAGATATCCTCAAGCAAAAGCGATTTTTAGAGGTGATTTCGATATGATCACTTCGTTCATGGAAAAGAGAGGAGGTATTAGAATGCTAAATAGGGACACTAAAGCTTTCATAGACTTCATTAAATCGGCCAAGATGGTAGACGTCTTCCCCATGAGTGACGCTTTCACGTGGAACAACAAAAGGGGGGGCGAAAAGCAAATAGCCTCTTTATTGGACAAATTTTTAGTGACAGAAACTATTCTCCCAGAAGGGATCACGGTGAAATCGGACATACTTCCTAGTGGAGGGTCGGACCATTGTCCCATAACAATGACTGCGACCATCCAAGGCACACCCATAAATAAGCCATTCAGATTTGAAAAGTTTTGGCTCAGTCATCCCGAGTTCATTCAGAAGATTGAGCAATGGTGGAAAGAATCGTTAGGAATAAGAGGAACCAAAATGTTTCTTCTATGGGCTAAACTTAAACACATCAAAGCCAGACTTAAAGTCTGGAATCAAGAAGTCTTTGGCAACATATTTAAGGAAAAAAAGAAACTGGAGGAGAAAATGGAACAAATTCACAAGGGTTGGATCCAAGGCAACATAGACCAAGAGACTATGAACATAGAATAAAATCTAATGCAGGACTGGTAGTTAAGATGTCAACAGGAGGAAACGCTATGGAAGCAAAAGTCCCAAATTCAATGGCTTAAGGAAGGTGAACAGAACACAAAATTTTTCATAGATCGGCCACTGACCATAGAGGGGCTAACAAAATATTAAGCATTAAATATGATCAGGGAACCTCTGTACAGACTCACCAGGAAATCTCAAGCATTCTTATAAACCATTTTAGTCGGATTACTCGGGAACCGGAGATTGACAGAGAGGAGGCCATTGAGGAACTTTTAACTTCCATCCCCAAGCTCATCATGGAGGAGAAAAACAAAGCTTTAAATCGAGAAATCACCTTGGAAGAGGTGGAAGAGGCTGTAAAAGATATGCCAAATGGTAAAGCACCTAGACCAGATGGATTTACCATCAACTTTTACAAAGCGTGTTGGGAGATAGTCAAGATAAAGGTATGGGAAGTGGTGGAGGATTCTTGGCACTCCTCTTCAATTCTCAAATCCCTCAATTCTACATTCCTTGCCCTTATTCCAAAGGAGGAGGAAGCTAACACTCCGTTGAAGTTTCGACCAATTGCGCTATGCAATGTCCTGTACAAGATCATTTTTAAAGTCATTTCCAATCGACTAAAACCAATTCTTCCAAGTATCATTTCGGAAGAGAAATCAAGCTACGTAGAGGGGAGACAGATTTTGGACAATATCTTACTAGCACAGGAGATGATTCACACTCTCCGAACACAGAAGAAAGAAGGTATGCTAATGCAGTTAGACCTATCAAAGGCTTATGATAAGGTAAACTGGCACTATTTGAAAGCTATTTTATAGGCCTTCGGCTTTGCTAAACAATGGATAAGCTAGATCCTAGCCTTGGCCAAATCCACAAGATTTTCAATCCTGGTTAATGGAGCCCCAACAGCCCAGTTCACTCCTTCATGAGGTTTGAGGCAAGGGGATCCCTTATCTCCCTTTCTATTTGTGATTCTAATGGAAGGTTTAAGCAGACCAATCAATAGAGCAAAAGAGGAAGGAATCATTCAGGAACTCCAACCCTTGCCCACTAGCCCTGCAACAACACATCAACAGTTTGCACATGACACAATGCTGCACGACACACCCTTGGGTAAAGAAGCTCTTAGATACATAAGTATTCTCAATTGCTTCAGTAAAGCCTTAGATATGGAGCTTAATCTAACAAACTATTCTATTTTCTTTTTCAATACGCACTTAGCAGTTTAGAAAAATCTCTTAACCATCCTAGGCTTCAAAAGATGCAACCTCCCTTCAAGATACCTCATCATTCCGTTAACTAGCAGGCCCTGGCAGAAATTGCATTGGGAAAGAATTTTAGCCAACCTAGAGAAAAGATGTCATCATTTGACACACAAAACCCTTAACATTGCAGGCCACCTTGTCCTCACCAAATCTGTCCTCCAAGCCATTCGGCATTACATGCTTTCCATTCTCCCGGCACCTAAAGGGGTTCTTCAGAAAATTAGAGTCATCCAAAGAGTGTTTCTTTGGTCGGGTAATTCAGGGAAGCAGAAATGGTCTCTAATGGCATGGGATAAGATCTGCAAACCCAAACACCTGGGTGGGTTGAATCTACAGGACCCATTCACAGTTAACCGAGCCTGTGGAGCAAAGTTATGGTGGAGCTAGCTGAAGGAACCCAACTTACCATGGGCCAAACACTGGAAAGAGAAGTATGCACACAATCACAGGCTGCAAAATTTAATCAGAATGCAAGAAACCACTGAGGGCTCTCCAATTTGGAACCTGGCTAGAACTAACTGGCACATAATTCAAGAGCATATCTTTTGGGAAATTCGAGATGGAAAGACAACCCTGTTCTAGGAAGATGCGTGGAAACAGCTACCTAAGATGGAAAGCCCTGAATTCTTAATTATCCAAAGAAGAAACCAGGAGCTAGGGAGAACAACAGTGAACCATTACTGGAAACGTAATGAAAATGACCAAGCATGGAGAATGTGGATATTTAGTAAGATAGAAACATTGGAAGAAGAAAGCAACAGTTTAAGGGCACTTAAGACAGAGCTGGATAAAATAAAGATAAGGAAAGCATGGGAGACTGACCAATTACGTTGGGGCAAGCTTGAGGGGGGCAACTTCACACTCAAAGAAGTAAGAATCTATATAGAAGGAACTGAACATGACGAAAAAGTCAATTGGCACAGCAAAGTGTGGGATACTCAACTATGGCTAAAGATTAAAACTTTCCTCTGGCTCTTGATGCACCGAAGAACACTTAACTATGAGAACCTTAGGAAAAAAGGGTTCATAGGCCCATCACATTGCCCCCTGTGTGGAATTGAGGAGGAAACCATGAATCACCTCCTCAATACTTGTGAATGGGAAGATAGCCTCTGGAACTGGATGGAAACCATTCTTAAAAGAACAGATAGGGTAAGGAATTCAATTTAGGAAACCATAGAGAATTGGAGAGGCAATTCCTCCAATACCCAAGTGGTTAATACTATTTCGAAACTTATCCCAAGGTTTATAGCATGGACGGTATGGAAAGAAAGAAATAGGATAGTATTCCTAAATGTAACCAAAAGCATAAACTTTATAAAAGACACAATTTTGCAAAACATTAGACAAACAGTTCTCTCCAATGGGAAAGTAGAACAGGGAAAGAACATCTCAATCTCGGACTTACAAATTCTGAAGGCATTTGGTATTGAGATGGGAACCATCACATTTTCATCAAATCAACGACAACAACAAAGCACCGATGTGAATACCTAGATTCCTCCACCGATAGGCTTCCTCAAACTCAACTTTGATGGGGCCTCTCGGCGAAATTCGAGGCCTGCAGGGATTGGCGGGGTTCTTCGGGACAGCAAAGGAGAAATTCAACATATTTACAGTTAATCGTTGGGTGAAGGGACTAATAATGAAATGGAATTTGTAGCTCTAGAGCAAGGATTAAGAATTCTCAGGTGCTTGAAAACAGGAGCCACCGTGGTGGAAGGGGATTCTCAACTGGTGATCACAGCAGCAAGAAGAATGTATCCGGGAGCCGAATTGAGTAAGGTCATGAAGCATTGGAGGCTTGCCAAGGTCATAGAACTCATAGTTGATCACCTCTCATGCTTGGACGGGATCATACTACAAGAAATGAGAAGAAATGCGAATGTAGTGGCAGATCATCTAGCTAACTACGGGATTGATAATCACTTAGACTACCCAAACACCTGTTGGCATGAGGTCACATGCACTGAACTTCGGAGTAGGTGCACACTTATATTGAGACAAGACATAAGTTAACAAAAGAAGTGGTGCAAGGGTACAAAGGATTTCCCCTTAACAAGTGAATGAAGACAACCAATCGGAGGAACAAAAGGAGAAGTGGGCGGCAGACCCAGGAAATAGAAAAGGAGAAGTGGGAATTAACACAAAAGGACAAAGTGCTTGGACCGAGGCGTACATCCAACAAAAAATATGAGCAGCGCCGGTAACAAATCACAATGGAGGACACTTGGCAATCCACAAATTGGCTCAAGCGTGGCAGAGTTAATAATAAGGATACATATCATGAACAGGAATGTGGAAATCGGAACAACAGTTATTATGGCAGGATATGCACTTATCCGATGATGAAGTGGGAAACCTCATCAGAAGATAGACACTCTGCTCTACCGCGACATGCAACATAGCAATAATTGTGATATCAGTAGTTTCAGGGTTTTTGCGCTCTGCAATAGCAGTATGGCTCGTGAGGGAACCCGAAATGTCTCAGCTAACACAGACCTTTAGAAGGCACGGGAAGCCTAAGAAACCTTGAATTCCCAAAAAGAAAAGCGCAAGATAGAAGAACTAGAAGCGATTGTAGCAGAGGAGGAAGAACATTTGGAGGAGCAAGATTTGGAGAAGGAAGTGGAATGGATTCAAGATTCGGGAACTACAACCACTCGAGCTACACAATTTATACGAACCCAGACTGAGATGTGGAGGATGAAAACTATGCTAGACAAGGTGCTTAACATGCAAGGGGAATACATCAATCAAGCTCATCAAGCTATCTCCCTAATTTCAACAGAGCACACAGCTAAACTGGATGCCTTAGATTTCAATCTCAGTGCCTTAGCTCAGGAAGTTGGCAAACTCTCACAGAAAATGAGTGTCCTCATCAGTCTCCTTAGGCACTCCATTCGTCAAGATCCCTTAGCTGCGGGGGAGGTCTTGGAGGAAGCTACCGGTACTAGTCAAGGGAAACGGACCACTCAGCGCGCTCCTCAACATAGGAAATCGACTGCTCCAACCAGCCCGAGTGCTCCAAGCAAAGGCTGTGTAATCCTAAAGCTGTAATGGTTTTTCAGTTTCAGTTTGCACTTCTTGTTTTGACATTTTTTGTTTCTGGTTTCGAGGTTACTAGTCTCTTGGGTTCTAGGAGGTCCCTCTGGCTCTCCCACTTTCTTTCTATCCAGTTGTTGGAGAGGATACATTGTTTTGTAGTCTTTAGCCCATCTTTGACCAACCCTACGTGATTTGCCTTGGGGTCAAAAGATAAAGTTTTAGTGGCTCATAATCGTTTTGAACGGACAAGGAAGCTTCAATTTTGTCTGTGCGTGCAGACCATTTTGTATCTTATGTATTCTATGAATTAATATAAAAATGTTGATTTACACAAAAAGAAAAAAAATCGTTTGTTAGTTTATATTCTCTTATCATATTACATACTAAGTTTTTTATTATGTTTTCTGTTGTCTATTTTATTTTAATTATATGTTTTACTTAATTTGAAACTAGTTTTTCAATTTGTTTTAATTGTATGTTTCAATTAGTTTGAATGTTTAAAATGTTATTAATGTATTAATTAAATATCTAAAATTTTATTGAATTATAGTTTTTTTTTTAATTATATTTTATTATTCTGATTTATATATTTCTTTAATTTGTACTTATTATGTTATTTGTTATAGTTGTTTTTAATTTTATATTTTCTTATTATAAACTCTGTTTATATATATTTGATTTGTTTTATTTTGAGTTTGTTGTTTTAGTTGTATTTATTTTTAATTGTATGTTTCAAATAATTATTAGGATTTCATTCTAAATGTGGTTGGTATTTCTAATGAAGTTTTATTAGTTTTTTATTGTTTTATTATTGTTAATTTTATATTTTTTCTAAATGATATTATATTATGGTCATAATTTATTTTAGTTATGATGGATTCAATCATTTTTATTTGTACATGGTTAATTGAAGGGGAATTATGGTTAGGGATGGGTATGGTTGGATGATAGGATTGGAATCCAGTTTTCACTTATGGTCCATCTATCGTCTCTATTAAGGTTGTTAGGGTGCTTGCTAATTTCTGTGGTTTCTCTAAATTTCCTTATAAAATAGTGGTCACTTCTAGCTAAGATGCGGGTGTCTTCTATAACAACAGTCTTCCACTTATCTTTCACATCTTGAAGATGAACCACCATTGATGATTCAAAACATCTATCAAAAAAAACCTAATGTGATAAATCTAAAAAAAAATCTACACAAGACTAAATATTAATTAAAAATACTAAATTATTAAATCTAATCACATATCTTTTTATATAATATTTTACTTTGAATTAAATTATAATACATTAATTTAAAGCCACTTCCACTTTTAATAATTCAACAGATTGTGTGTAATCCCTCTTCCTTGTCTCATATATATAATCTATATTCTTTTAAATATTAAATAATTTTTAGTACACATAAAGAAAATTCAATCGGTCGATAAACCAACAAAAATCATATTTTTAATTTAAGAGAAAAAAATCATAACTTTATTTCTCAATCCTTTGCGTTATTTATCACTATAATCCATCTTTCTTAAAACCTTGGAATATTTTTTTAATATTATATATATTAAGTTTGTAATATTTTAAATTTAGAAAAGCCTTTCGATATTAACTCAACTAAAAATTCCTTTTTATATGATTTTAAAATTTATTAGTACTCATTATATATTATTAGGATTATTATAATAAGTGTGTTATATTCTCAAAGATTAAAATCCAATCAAACTTGCAGGAAATGATTATCCCTTGTATAAATTTTAAATTGTCTTTTTATTTTATATATACAGATATTATAAGGATTTTATTCTCAAATAAAACAAATCCAACTTATCGAAAGATTATCCAACTTGGATTTTATTCAAGATTATCCCTTCTCTGCTTTCGATGAAGATACATACAGATTCCATGAAATAAGGAAATTGGATAACATATTACAATTCTATCACGCGGTTACTCTCGAGACCACCATACCTTAATTTACTTTATTAATTTCCTTAAAATGAGGACTTGATCCGCGCAGTACCCAAGGGAAACCTTTTCCCCTTTTACACTCACAATAAGCAAGGGAGTTGGATGCGTGGGCTAAAACCTCTATCATGGAATAATTCAGGAAATTCGATTTCTATCAAATTTATTTATAGAAAATATATTAAATTTTATTATGTCTTTAATAAATCTATAACGTGTTTTAATTATAAATACTACGTGTTACTAAAATAAAAAAAATAAAAAAATAGTTATCAACTTTAATATTATATAGAAATTTTTGTTTAGATTTTATTTTTATATTAAAATTGGTAACAATTATAATTAAAGAAAATATATTAAATTTTTATAATTTTTATTTTATATTATAAAAATTTAAAAGAATCAAATGTTATATTAAGATAAATGAAGATGATAAGTGGAATTTGATTCTAGAATCGAGGAAGGAATTTTCTTTAGATATGCATATAGAAGTAAGACATACATATGTGATAACAAAAGGACATGTAAGGTTCTTGAGTGTATTGATGTAAGGTTAGATAAAGCATTGCCTTGAACACAACCACAACCAAATAACAACCAAGAATAACATGAAAAAGAAAAATAAGAGCATGATGATGAAAAAAAATAAGATGGTCAGTCATTGCATTCAAAACCTCATCTAGGTTTGTCCAAAAGAATCACTAAAATAGCCAAACTATTAGATATAAGGAATCAAGAGTTCAAACTAGAAGGAAGCTTGCTGGCACAATAAGTCATGATAACTTAGCTCTGTTATCCCTGATGGAACCTCAAAACTTTGCTCAAGCCAGTCAAGATGAACATTGGGTTAAGGCTATAAATGAAGAACTAGATTAGATTGAGAAGAATGAGACACGGGAGTATGTTCCAAAACCTAAGGACAAAAATTTGATTGGACCCCAGTGGATCTAAAGAAATAAGTTGAATGAAGATGGACAAGTAATAAGGAACAAAGCAAGACATGTATGCAAAGGATATGCACAAGTTGAAGGTGTGGACTTCGAAGAAACATTTTCTCTAGTTGCCAAACTTGAAGCAATAAGAATGTTCTTGGCCTTTGCAAGCTTTAATGGGTTTAAAGTTTATCAGATGGATGTAAAATCAACATTTTTAAATGGATAAAGAAGTATATATTGAGCAGCCGAAAGGATTTCATCTATCAGAAGACAATGTTATGTGTGTAGATTGAAGAAATCCTAGTATGGTCTAAAACAGACACTTAGGCCATGGTACTCTAGATTAGATAAATATCTTTAGTAGAAAGGATTCAAGAGAGGGGAAACATATGGTAACCTTTACATCAAGGCTGAAAATGATAACTTGTTAATGCTTGTCTATGTGGATGACAAAATGTTTGGAAGTGATGCTGACTTTATGAGCAACAATTTTGTAGCTAATATGCAGAAGGAGTTTGAAATGTCTATACTGGGGAAATTGTCTTTCTTTATTGGCTTGTAGATTCATCAATCAGAAAAAGACATCTTTATCTCTCAAACCAAGTACCTTCAAGAAATATTAAAGAAGTTTGGTACGGAAAGTTGTGCACCTATGAGCACTCCCATGACAACATGATGTGAGCTCAGTAAGGATGATGAATCTCCAAAAGCAAATCAAACCATTTACAAGTTCATTATTGGAAGCCTTCTTTACTTAACAACTTCAACAACGGATATCATGCAAGTAGTAGGTCTAGTGGGTAGATTTTAGTCAAGCCCACAAATTCTTGTGAATGCAGTCAAAAGGATATTTAGATATCTACAGGGCACCATATATTATGTTTTGTGGTATCCAAGGGGAATAGATATTAATCTCAGAGCTTATAGAGATGTTGAATGCATTGGTAGTGTTGATGGTAAGAAGAGCATTAGTGGGGAAGCCTTCTTTTTAGGAAATTTTTTGGTCTCCTAGCTTAGGAAGAAACAAACCTCCATTTCTTTATCCATGGTTGTGGAAAAATATATTGCAGAAGCATCATGCTACTCTCAAGTCCTATGGATGAAGTAGAATCTCAAGGATCTTAAAGAAAATGGTGATAATCTTGTGCGCATCATGTGTGACAATATTGGTGCTATCATTACATCTAAAAAGCCTATTATGCATTCTAAAACAAAACACATTCCTATCAAATACCCATTTCTTTGAAAACAAGTTGACGATCAAATTCTCTCATTGAAATACATTCCCATAAAGAAAATTGCAACCATATTCACCAAGTCTCTATCACAAAAACTTTTGAATATATTAGATCAAAATGGGCATAATTTCTCCCTCACAAGGGGGAGTGATCCACCGATTTAAGCCAAGAAGCATGTTGGTGACAGGGGGATTTTGTTGAGAAAATTTAACTACCTATCATTTAATTGTCAACCCGGGGGTTTTGTAAAACTTGTGAAGCATGCGTGCATTGTATATGCTAGAAATTAACTTCCAATTTAGATCAATCTAACTACGAAACAAAATAACAACAAACTAAATTCACTTATCCTAATTCAACACTCAATTCAAAAGAAATTATAGTACATCGTGTGAAATTGAAACCTTAATCAATCACACTTGCAGGAATTGAAATTGCATAATTTGGATAATCGTGTGTTAGGCCCCTATACTACTAGTGTAACCCCTTATGTTATTAGTACAACCCACTTATTATATTGATGTACCCATATTGTTACTATTGTGCCCCATAGAAGCCCACTATTTTTATTATTGTGCCCTTACATTATTATTGTTATGTTGGCTCTGATTATGTTATGACCCCTTAGACTCCTATATATAGAAAGGAGGTCTTTTCATTTGTATCATCCAAGAATTGTTCATTTATGTAATGTAAAGGAGGTTGCCCCCTCGAAGAGGCTAAATTCTAGGTCGTTGATCTATCTTTTCTATCTTTTCTTGAGCTGGTTTCATAACATTTGGTATCAGAGCTTTGGATTCTAGGGTTTCGCTGCTCCAAACAGGTCATCGTGGCATTTTCGCTATAACTTTTTTCCTGTGACGTTTCAGAAGTCGCAAAAAAAACCCATTTGAGAAGAATTGACGCTGAACTTTGGGTCCAAATTTCAGATCTTTTCGCTCGATAGTTTCGGAGATATGATCTGAGGAAGTTGGCCTTTTTGCAGACTCCTGAACTACACTCAAAACAGGTGACCTGGGAAAAATCGTCATAACTTTCT
>APFE030182026.1:0-98199 GCA_000404065.3 Pinus taeda
GCAGACACGAATAGAGTGAACTTGTTGAACCAGTTGCAGCAGTTGTCTTTACAAACTGCTTTAAACCAAGTCACATCGTCTAACCCTACGGCTTCCAAAACCTCTTTGATTAATGCCGTCCAATCTAACAACCCCAAAGGAAATCAAAATTCCAATGGGAAAAGGAAAGGAGGAGGTAAGAAAAAGAACCAAGATGGGAAGCCTGATGCAAATAAATCCGGCAATAACGCTGGTGGTGGTAGAAATGATTCAAAAAAGAAAGTCAAGTTTCCATGCAAGTTGTACAATGGAGACCATTTAACTCATCTTTGCCCAAAGATTGAAGACACTAAGCGCTTGTTAGGGTAGCAAGGGACTTCTAGTTCCCAAGCTGTGTTAACCAAACCTTATCCCCAAGGGCAACAACTTCTTGCTGGCGCGAGTTCAAACCCTGGAACCTTCGCAGGGGGCAACCAGGAAGGGGAAAAATCATCGAATGTTTTCATGATGGATTCTAACGTCCATGTGGCTACTCAGTCACGTGATTATGGTGAAGCTGAAACTTCCAAGGACAAGGCTGTTCCCGAAAGTACTGACCTTCATATCGAGCGACCCCCTGTTGAGACTATACCATGGATACCGAAAGGTTTCGCTAAATGTGCGACTATTAATCCTAATGCTAGGGCCGCCCAGAATTACTCCATTGTGGAGGATCTGGCTCAGAGTCTGTGCACTATGTCTGCTTTAGAGGTTCTCCAGTTGTGTCTGGCTCAGAGAAGTGCTTTACTTTCCGCGATTGGAGCAGTTGATCCAACTAATTCTTTAGTGCTCACTTTCGACATGTTAAATGTCAAAAAGCGACTCCCTCATCACATGGCTTTTCAAATAAAGTCTACATACCAGAAAATTAACATTTTTCGTTACCGGTTATTGATGAAGGGGCTTTACACGTGCGTTATGTCGATTCATGTTTGGAGGTATGGATCACCTTACGGCTGTTTCCTTCACCTACCGTCGGTGCTGCATTCGATGGTCATTCTATAAAGCCGCATGGGATTATCCCAGCCTCCTATATGTTTGGGGGAAGGTCGTTAATAATTAAAGTAGAAGTCGTAGATGCTAACCTAGATTATAAATCTCCTCTTAGGGAAGGAACTGGATATATGAAATGGTTTTCATTGTTCGACTCTATTTTCGTTTCATTTTTCTTTCCTCATGAGGGGAAAATCGTTTGAAGGTTGTTCAATGGATATTGTTCCAGTTGATCCTCAAGCAAGCTCCGGACATCTACTATTCCTTATTGTTGGGATAACCCTCGTCCGCTACTGAGAATCTGGAGTAGGGATGATTCCTCATTGATGGGTACTTTTGAGTTTCCCTCTCCTATCGCTAAAATCAATGCCATTTCATCATCTAAGGAGTCTCCTCGAGAAGAGTTCTTTCGAACTCGTTATTTTTCAGACCCTTGGACCTTGCCTTCAACTACGACCACATTAGTTGAAGGACAAGAGAATGAAATGGCATTTCCTATATCTGGAGCTAAACTTAGATATCAATCTATCATCAACTCTATAGACGACCATTCTACTCCTTTTTCCAAAGAGGAGTTAGATGGCGATGTGGCCCCAGCTTGGAGCCTCGATTCTACCTCTGCTTTGGACTGCTTAGATTCAGTTTTACCTTCGAAAGAAGCAATTCTTGAAGCAATGATGGGTATAGATCGACCTTGGGAATATTTACACCATCGTTCATATTTTCTTCCTCCATTGCAGGAGGTAGAATCTAGATTCTCCGAGCTTTTTTCTAGTGATTTTTGTACAGTATCAAATCCTTTGGCTCCAGCACACGTTCCTGCCAAAGGTAATATGTCGGTGATTTCGAAAACAACACCTATAAACATCTCTAGGGACCTTAACATGATCAAGAATCTCTTCATTGGAATTGAGTGTTCCCCTGAAGAAATTCAAATTTACACCGACCTGTTCAAGGAAGTTCGGGATGTATTTGCTTGGTCTTATGAAGAAATGCCTGGCATTGACCCATCTATAGTTCAACATGAGATCAAGACGTATGAAAACGCCAAACCAGTTCATCAGAGGCTAGTAATATGTTGGTGATTTCAAAAACAACACCTATAAACATCTCTAGGGACCCTAACACGATCGAGAATCTCTTCATCGGAATTGAGTGTTCCCCTGAAGAAATTCAAATTTACACCGACCTGTTCAAGGAATTTTGGGATGTATTTTCTTGTTCTTATGAAGAAATGCCTAGCATTGACCCATCTATAGTTCAACATGAGATCAAGACGTATGAAAACGCCAAACCAGTTTGTCAGAGGCTTCAGCCGGTCATCCCTTGGAAAGCAGCAGCTATCAAAGCGGAAGTGGAGAAGCTGCTAAAGGTGGGTTTTATATACCCTGTTCCTCTTACTGATTGGGTTTCTAATCTAGTCTCTCTGGATAAAAATCAAGGAACAATCCAAGTATGCATCGATTTTAGGGACCTAAATAAGGCTTGTATCAAAGATAATTACCCCACGCCATTCATTGATTAGATTATCGACGAGTGTGCGCGTAATGAGATTTCTTCCTTCATGGATGGTTTTTCTGGTTATAATCAAATTTCTATCCGTCTTGAAGATCAACATAAGACAACCTTTATATGTCCCTGGGGTACCTTTGCATATAGAAAGATGCCTTTTGGTCTTAAAAATGTGGAGCCACCTTTCAGCGGGCCATGTCATATGCTTTCCATGACATCAAGCACGTCATCGAAGCATACTTGGATGATCTCGCTGCTCGTTCTCGAAAGAGAATTGATCACCCTAGTCACCTTCGAATGGTTTTCGAGTGATGCCATTTTTATAAAATCCGGTTGAATCCCAACAAGTGCGTTTTCGCGGTTACGTCCAGATAGTTGTTAGGGTTCATTATGTCAAATGAAGGGATTTGGGTTGATCCCTTCAAGGTTGAGGCAATAGTTCGGTTGCCTCCCCCATCCTCAATTCATCAACTTCAGAGTCTTCAAGGGAAGGCTAATTTCTTAAGGCGGTTTATAGTGAACTATGCCGAGATCACTAAAGGGTTCATGTGTTCACTATGGAAAGGAGTTCCATTTGTATGGGACGACTTTGCGCAATGATCATTTGATGCTTTGAAAAAACACTAGTCTCTACCCCGCTTTTGAGTCCACCGGATTATGGCAGAGACTTCCCTTTATATCTTGTTGCAGCAGAATCGACCATTGGTATGGTTCTCATTCAGGACGATGATGCTCTCATCGAGCATGTGATTTATTATTTGAGCCGAGGCTTAATAGGTCCTGAACTTCACTATTCTCTGGTTGAGAAATTGGCCTTGGCAGCAGTCCATGCTGTCCAGTGGCTCCATCATTATATCTTGCTAAGCAAAAGTTTTGTCTTAGCAGCGGTCAATCCATTTCAATTTGTCCTCAGTAGGTGAGTGATTGGGGGCAAATATAATAGATGGATATTCATCTTGCAAGAATTTGATCTCGAGTTCTTGTCAACCAAGTCTAAGAAATCCATGGTTTTTGCTGAGTTAATTTCTGAGCTGCCTTGTGGAGAGGACACTGTTTATGAGGAAAGTTTTCCCGACGAACATTTATTCCTCATCTCTTCACTCGACCCTTGGTATGGAGATATCATTGTCTATCTCCAGACTTCGAAGTTTCCCTCTACTTTCTCCAAGGATGAACGTCATAAATTACGTCACCTGGTTAAAAATTATGTTATCATTGGTGATACCTTATACTGTCGAGGGGTTGATTCAATCCTTCGGCGTTGTTTAACCTCGGAGGAAGTAGATTCAGTGCTAAATGACTGCCACAGTGGAGCTTGTGGTGGTCATCTATCGGGGCTTGCTACAGCCCAGCGCATCTTACGTGCTGGCTATTTTGGCCTTCACTTTTTAAAGACTGTGTGGAAGCGGTCAAACGTTGTCACCCTTGTCAAATCTTTACTCGCATGATGCGTGCTCATCTAGCTCCTCTTTATCTCGTTGTCACCGTCGGTCCTTTTACTAAGTGGGGTATTGATTTTACAACTTGTAATCCGCCTTCAGCGGCGAATCACAAGTATATTATTGTGGTTGTAGACTACTTTACAAAGTGGGCCGAGGCCATGCCCACTTATAAAAACGATAGTGACACGACAGCTTTGTTTCTTTTTAATCAGGTTATCTCAAGATTCGATGTCCCGAGAGAGATTGTCATTGATCATGGCAGTCACTTCCAGAATCAACTGATGTCTCAATTGGCTCTTAAATTAGGTTTCCGGCAAGAGCACTTGTCTCCTTATTATCCTCAGGCCAATGGACAGGTCGAGGCAGTCAATAAAACTCTTAAGACGATACTCCAACGGACAATCGACAAAAATCGGTCCAATTGGCATGTTATGTTGTATTCGGCTCTTTGGGCATATCGGACCTCCGTAAAGACTTCTACTGGTTTTACACCTTTTCAGTTGGTTTATGGGATGGAATCTATCTTTCCGATTGAATGTGAAATTCCATCTCTTAAGTTAGCTGTAGAACTCCTTCCAGAGACTTCGAGTCTCGAAGAACGCCTCCTTCACTTAGAACATCTCGATGAGCAGCGTCAAGATTCCGCCACGATGAATGAGGCTCATAAGAAAAGGATCAAAATGCAGTATGATAAATCTGTCTGTCCTTGAGTCTTTTCTGAAGGTGACCTTCTCTTGGTCTATGACCAAGATAAAGACACCTTGGGGGCAAGCATGTTTAAGCCTATGTGGTACGTCCTTTCATTATTAAATGAGTTTTAGAAAAGGGTCGTATGAGTTAATCGATTTTGAGGGAAACAAGCTGGCGGAGCCCCGAAACGGGCTCTACCTAAAGAAGTACTTTGCTTAAGTAGGAGTTAGGCAATGGCTTCTTTGTATATTATGTATATTTGTACATATATCATCGAGAGTTTTGTGATGTCAACACTTTTTGGTCTGCTGTTGTAGGTGTTGATGGATGACTTGGTCTATTTTGGGTTCGCCGATGGTGCTAGTCGGCACACTCGGAATCTCGCTTCCGCAGCTTGGGTACTCTATTATCCAACTGGTCAATTGATGGTATCAAGAGGTGTATGCATTGGTCCTGCTTCAAATAATATGGCTGAGTATACTGCTGTTATTAATTTACTATCCGAGGCAATCTCTTATGAGATCGACTCATTGGTAGTTTATCTCGATTCTCAATTGATAGTGTCTCAATTAAACAACATTTATCGAGTAAGGGATCCATGTTTATATCGCCAGTATTTAAGGGTGAGGTTGTTGCAAAGATCATTTGTTTATATTAATTATTTGCACATTCCAAGATCCCATAATTGGTTAGCTGATTCTATCGCTAATCAAGCATTAGACTGGCACATCAATCATTCATCATAATAAAATCAAGCATCAAAAAGTCAAACTATATATATATATATATATCATCATAAAGCATCTCGAGTGTACATATGTTGTCCAAAAATATACAAAATTGGGACTCAAATGCCCATAATCATGTCCGACATATCTAATGCCTCGGCTCAGGATGAGCGGCCAAGTAGGTAACTATCGCATTGGCTACACGCCGAAAAGTGCGAACCCAGTCACGTGGCATGCCAACCACATGACGCTGCATATCCTCAGGAAGGTCCTCTATAGCAGCCATTGATACTCGACAGCTCAGTCTTGTCAAGTGTCGTTGGACGTTGTGTAGAGTCCGTTCCGTCTCAGCAGCCACCTCTTCAGCTCCTTAGCTGCACTGTCTATGTCGCGAGAATCCATCTGATCATACTAGCCCAATATCTGGATCATGATCATTATATTAGTCATTTAAATCTCATCAAAAATATTTTTTGAAATGCATCATTATATTTGAAAAATCCAAAAAAGATCATAAAATCAAAAAATTCTTACCAATCTCGCCCCATGCTGCGTTCGACAGTAATGCTAGGTCAGGATCTCCTCGGAAATCCAGCCTAGCATAGGGGTAGTCATCTACTGTGATAATCTGTTGATCCCACCAGGTGAAGAAGTCATCGTCGAAAGCAGTCCTTGGGACCTCCCTACCCCCCAGACGTTTCATCAAATCAGCCCACCGGCCCATGCGGGGATTGCGTGGGGTGCTGATGGAAACTGCTACCCTGGGGCAGAGTGCGGGATTCCTCTCGAAGAAGAAAGTGCACAAGATAGTCCCGTAGCCAAAGTTCTTGGTCTGTCCCCTCTTGATAGAAGTGAGCTGGCTCTTCATGCTGGCCAGAAGAGGAGTACACAGTAGTGAGACAATCAACTGCCACGCTCATGATGAGCCGTGATGCCTGATGTAGAAAGGATGATCCGTTCACTCGAGCTATGGTGAGCAGGATTATCCTTAGCAATAAACTTGCCACATGTGTAATAGAAATTTGGCTTCCAACCTTCTTGGGATGTCCTGGGCAGTATATCTGTACGTAGTCCTCTATGGTAAGACTTCTCTATGTCCTGCCCCGGGACTATACTACCTCTCCCCTTCGGGAAAGGCCCGTGATAAAATAAATATCCTCCACTTCTACCTTGAGTCGCATTTGATCAATCATGAAGGCTTCCTCCTCGACATCCCAATAGTCAATGAGCATCTCAAGCAGTCGTACATTGGCTTTCATGTTTGGCAGTTTGAAGAATTTCAGCAAGCCACATCCCCGTAAAGCATCCAAGGCTTGAGGATCATTCATAACTTCATTATCCACCGTTGCATGTTCTCTTTCACGCCATGTGACCGGCATCCTGAGAAAAAAATGAGTTCCAACCGTTAGTTTTTGATTAAATTGGTTCACGCCGTATACGCGGGTTATTGTATACACAGTCGTGTATAGGGCCCATGTGTACACGGGTTTCATATTACCAACCCGCGTATACGCCGCGGTGAAATTTTGAACAAAAGTTCAACAGTGAAACATCAATGAAAAATCTTAAAACTAGTCACAATTAATTGCAAGCTAAGTATAAGAGTTACCTGGAAGATTTTGAAGAGTTTGAACGGTCGAATTTGGCACATGGGAAGTTTGCTCCTTTTGCTCCAAAGCTTTGCTCTCCAACTCAATTAGTAAAAATGGTGAGTCCAAAATCCCTTTTATAAGTTTTGAAAATACAAAAAATTTTCAAAATTTTATTTTGTTTGGCCTCATGTGATTTTTAACTTGGGAGCTTGGAATGTCGAGAATGGATTGTTTTTCAGGACATTTTGGACGTTTTCGACTGTTTCGAGACAGTTCCATGACTGCTGACCCGTCATGGCAGGTATCGTTTTCTCACTAGCATATAGGCTAGGGAAACCATTTTTCTGTTGCATTATGCATACTAGCCTCCATCTGTCGATACATCTGCCATAGGGTCGATCCCCTCATGTTATGGTTCGTAAGCCATCTTCACTCGCCGATTTTATAATCATGACACGATGGTAGAGCTATCCTTAACATGGGCATCGTAGTTAGCACCTCACTGACATTTGTTGCCCATGCTGCTCCAATTTGAGTGGGCTCGGGAGTCCTCTGTAGTCCTGCCATGACTTATGCATTGAAGACTCATTCCTCTTAGCTTCTTCACTTTGTTCTGGCCTTATACCCTAGAGGCTCCTTTATGTTGAGTTGTACTACTGCATTGCATGTTGACCATTTGCACCTTTTGGCCTAGAGCCGGCTTCACTTGGACGCGTGTTTAAGCCAACTTTTGACCATGACGACTGCAAAACCAACCTTGCATACCTTTGAATTTTGCAACTTGACACACCTTGACCCGTGGAAGGAACACACCTTTGAGTGTCACTGACCAGTTTTCGCCTCCCTTCATTGAGCATAGGAATGTTCCATTCCCAGGAACTAGATCATCTGTTTCATCGACACTCGTTCTTTCCACTATACCATACCATTCTTTTATTCTTTTTCGAGCTTAACAGAAAAAGACAAAAAAAAATAAATATTCCAAAAAGAGCAGGAATGGGATAGTATTTCCATTTATTATTGGCAGCTAGAGTCAGTCATGTCGCCCTTGAACAAAGCACTCAAAACAAAGTCTCCTCCGTGTGGGTGGGATTTAGTTTGACTTAGGTACGCCTTAACCTTGTTATTGAGTCAGTTCTCCCCTGATTGGTTATCTCTTCCAATCATATGGAGGGTTCGTTCGTGCATCCTGCATAACGAACTTATACAGATTCATCATATGCTGCCATATAGTCACATTGAGTCGTGCTTTTGTTCAAGGGAAGTTAGCCTGAGTCGGCCTCTCTGCGGTGTCTCTTGACTCATTTTTCAGTTGGCCATCCTGGTTGTCAGTGTCATGTCTATCATCACATCAGTTATATTGGTCCTTTACTAGTGCCGATTTGAGAAGGTCTCCATTGACTTCTTGCTGGTGGGTCTTGTCCTTATCGATGACGACATCTTGCTCTGAGGGCAGGCCTAGAGCTGCACCCTGGCCATATTTTAATTATTGATAGGTTACCTTGTGCTCAGCATCGATCAGTATCATGTGCCTTTGACTGAGTGGTTTCCCTTGTGTTCGACATCAGCTTACATTATCACACATTGGGATTCGTGCAGTACCTTGGTTTCCATTTGACCCTAGTGGTGGATACCTCGCCTCTGTGTCAACTTTCATTATTGGTTGGTTCAGAGGGTTTCTGCCGTGCGCTAGCCACATCTTGTGTACGCCAGAAATGTACTTCGGTTGGGTTACTACATCTCTTTCATCCGATTCCTTCCACATTATTGGCCTACGGGTTACACTCATGCTAGATTGATGAAGGATGCCTTAATGCCTTCCTTCTAGTGGATCTTTCCCTATCGACTCTAACTCATTGCTCTGGGGCAAAGATCTAGAGTCCATTTGGCAGTACCTTGGGGTTTGCAGTGATTAGTGGCAGATCCTTCACTCGATAGTGGGAAATCATCATTGTCTCCTGATCGATAGATTCTTATAGGTGTTCGACTCCAGCTCATCTATTCGCACTCGTTGGGTTGTACTGGGTACCTTGACGCTCATTATCATTATCAGTGAGTAGTCTCGCGTTTGTTAACGGTATACATAAATGACCGGTAATCAAACGATTTCTCACATGGTTAACTTCATATCATTTATTCCCATGGTGTAGAAATGTACCACGACAGTTGGTGAAGACCTCAGGTTGTATCAGCATTCATTGGTTCACTTGACAGTTGCTCCTGTTGCTGCTAGTTGATACCACTCCACCTTATATGTTGCAGTCAGTTATGGCGACATTCTATATGTTGGCACCTGAGTTTGCATTGTAGTACCATCATTTTCCATCATGTTCAGTTGGTACCTTTTGGGATCAGTCTTTGGTATCAGTGATCCGTTCTATCTTTCAACATCATTGACAGTTTTATATGTTATATTCAGACATGTACTTGTTCGATCATGATCAGATGATCCATTATGTATTTTCTAGTCATTTATACTTGTATACTTAGTGGATCCGCTTCTACTTGATATGTGGACATGCTTTGCTTTCTCTGAGCATGGGTATGCCCGCCTCAGACAATGTTTCTTTCTGATTTCCTTTTGTGGCTTTGGCAGGCTGAATTCTGGTGAAGTACTCCTCGCTTTTTGCAGATTTCCTTTCCATGTACTTGCTTAATATATTTCGGCCATCATGTTCCCCTTCTGACCTCATATATTAGGGGGCATCTGTTATAGCTCCAAATCTCACTATTATGGTTTGTGATGCTGCACTCATGGCCTAGGGCAACCCCTCCTTCCAGACCTAGTCTCAAATTTAAAAAACAGTGTTTTATTCCCTGTACGCGACATTGCCCTGAGTTAAACGCGTGTATACGCGGGTAGGCATATACCCAACCCACATATATGTATTAAAACACTTAAAAAAATATAAAACTCCTTATTTTCGGGCAGAGATCGTGGGTTTTACCTGTTGATCACTTGTTAGTGCTCGTGGCCCAACTGTTCCCAACCAACTCCCAACTAAAAAACTACTTTGGGAGAGGTATACAAAGACCTCAAAGGGAAGGCCTAAGGGATGAGAGAGGAGAGAGAAAGGTTATTATACTGAGATTTTTCTCCTGACCAGGTCTGAAGACCCTTGTTCCTTCTGCACTTCCCCCATTTATGCAGGAAACCCTTGTTTCCTTGTGTGTTGATGTTCATCCACTAGTTATGGCATCATGGAGTGAGTCTTGGAAGGAGATATGCTAAAGGCTTGAGGTTGGACGGATCCAGAAGGAACCTTTGCTTGGAGCCTGCGAAAGGTTACTTAGGTGATATTACTCCTTTCGTACATTCTATTTGTCTATAATAAAGAAACACATCTTGGTTCCTAATATGCTTCTTCTTTATGTTTATGATGTTCACGTTTGAATTCATTTGTGAATGGTTGTTTAAAGTTCATAACTAACTACCTTCTTTTATAACATGGAGATGATTTCTTTATAAGTATTTGTCCATATACTGTTGTATTCTTTGGAATTAGTTGTTTTACAGGACAAAGGAGCGAAAGGGACTTGAAGAAGGGTTTGGACCATTAAGGAACTTCTCAAATGTAGGACCTGAGGTACGGCCCTCTTACTATAGAATTTGCTTATAATAGTATAATGGTTGTGTGAATGTGTGTTTCTCTGTTTAGACAACTTTCAGTCTGCTAGGGTTTCCACCCAAAAGCCCTAGGAGAGCAAATCCCTCAACACCCCTCCATCCAGGGTTCACAAAAACCCCACTCCAAGTCTCTCTCTCTCTCTCTCTTCTCGAATTTTCTCTATCTACCTCCCTCCAGGGTTCACAAAAACCCCACTCCAAGTCTCTCTCTCTCTCTCTCTTCTCGAATTTTCTCTATCTCTCCCTCACTCCCTCCCCTCCAACTCTATTTTTATCTCCCTCTTATCTCTTTGTCTCTCTCCCCATTTACTTTGTCTCTTTCTCTCTCACCATCTCTCTCTCTCTCTCTCAGTCATTCCCTCTCCCCCCTCTTCCAATAAATGTATCTCTCTCTCTCCCTTATATATTTATCTATATCCCTACTTTTATTCTAATGTATCTCTTTCTCTCACCACCACGCACTCTCTCTCCACCTTCCCCTTTCCATATTTATCTATTTATCTCTCCATATATATGTGTCTATCTCTCCCTTCGTCCTTCGTTAACTCTATGAATCTCTCTCCCCCATATATTTCCCCATCAGCCCCTTCTCTCTTTCTCTTCTCTTTACCTCTATCCTCTCTCCCTACTTCCCTTACTCCCTCTCTCTATCTCTCCTTAATCACTCTCTTTCAAATTCTGTCTTTGTTCCCTCTTGAGTTCATTTCTCTGCTCTCTCTCTTCTCTCTCTATATATTATATTTGATATTTAATTTATATATATTAATATATTATATATTATATATATAATCTCCCCTTCCTCCTTCCTCTCATGTATTATCCTCTCTCTCCTCCCATCACTTCAGATTTCGTGCATCATAACAACCCCCGATCCAACTCTCTCCTCTCTTCTCCTCTCTCTGCTCTCTCTTCTCTCTTTCTCTCTCTCTCTCTCTCTCTTTCTAACTATATCTCTATACTCTCGCTCATTGCTTTTCTATCTCTTCCCCCCCCCCTCTCACTCTCTCACTCCATCCACTTTAATGCATTGGGGATTCACTCATTGAGCTTGTGTCATAGCACACTCGTGCATGCGATATTAAAGAATACCTCTATTTTTAGTAGATATTAAAAAATACCCTTGAAATCCCTTTTGTTGACCCCCACTTTCCAATACACATTTTCAATTTTTAAAATCCCTATTTTTTCCAAATATCCTAGGTATCCATTTTTTCTATAGAATTTATAATACCCCCTTTTATATCTATGCGTAAATGAATAATTACTAATATAATCATATATTTCTAATATTTGTTATTTATATATTAACAATGTAGATGTGCTTTCTCATTATAAACTATTTAAAGGGCATACATCGCTAATATATCTTCAATTTTATTCTAAAATGCAATACCTCACCTTACCTTATATTATAAATCAAACACAAATATTTTTTATTAAATTACATTTCATTATAACTAATATCATTAATCATGTGATTATATTTTGAAAGACATATTAATTACATTCAAAATAATAAATAAATAAATTCTAAGGTTTGGTTTAAAGAGTTGTGTGATGTTTGATTGTAAAAGTAAGGCGGTCCATAAAAATAAAATATAAAATCACAACTAGACTTGTAATTACATTTTAAACAATAATTAAACCCATCTTTAGATACAAGTTCTAATGAATGATCTGTTATTTTATACTTCTTTAAAAAATAAATTGTTTCAAAAAGACAAGGGTTAAAATACAAAGGAAACAGTCAGATTCACTACTGTCTCTCTTCTTTGTAAATCAAATCAAGTCCTGATGATGAGTCTTGGTCTAGACTCGAAACGTTGACAAAGCAAAAATGAAAACTGTGGAATATCTGAATTCAGATTCTAAAAAAACCACACCATAGAAATCTACAATCCATATTAAACATGTTTTATAATATTAAACAAGATAAATTAACGGAGCCCATTAAGAAGCTATTAATTATTAGTTTGCGTAGTGGACCCTAAAACGATAAATAAGTACAAACCATGGGAAAAACTAGGGTTGTTTCACCCCAGATTTAAAGTATTAGTTTGAACTCCCTTCCAAAATGGTCAAAATGAAAGATGGTTTTACCTTTTCTCCCCATTCATTGTGTTAAATCTCAAGCAAGTTACTATGCCTAAATAGCTTATCTCCATAGATAATTTCAAACTTGATTAAAAATATTTTAAATATAGTTTATAATCTTAGACAAGCTAAATTAACCAAATACATTAATAGATTATTAATTATTAATTCAAAATAGTGTGTGGTGGACCCTCAAAAAATAAATACTATTAACCATGGCAAATATTAGGGTGATTTCGCCACACTTAAAGTGTTTTGACCTCCCTCCCAAAGTGGAAAAAATGAATTTGATTGCCCATGCACATAAAAGAGTGTTTTAACCTTTTCCACCATTCATTGTGTTAATACTCAAGTAATTCATTGTGCCGAAATGGCTTATAGCCATAAATCATAATGAGGTGTTAAAGTTCTTGTATGCAATGTCATTGATGATGTCATGTTGACTTGGAGTGCCACTGTAACAACCCCATGTTAAAAGTTCATGTAATAAATTTAACAAAGGAAAAATAAGTCCAAGGTCATGGGACACATATTCCAAGCCGAATGTTGGGTAAAACATCATAGGGGGTGCTCATTTGGTTTATTCTAGCTAAAACAATTAGCAAATGTAAAAAGGCATTAATTGGCATTTATTTAGGAAAAAAATGGAAAATAGGAAAAAAGGAAGGTGGAAGGTCACAAAATGGATTGTGAGGAAAATTGAATGAAAAATAGAGGAAAATGAAGAAAATATAGGTCTCAATAATAAAAGGACTACTCAGGATCAGTTCATAGATTTTGTTAGTTTAGTTTTTGGGATCTCTCTCTCTATTATTTCATACTATTGCACACTTAGAACATGCTTGGAGCACTCTAGCATCAGAGAAAGGAAAGAAAATCAAGGACAAGAATGCAAGGGAAAGCAAGGGACAAGCAACGAAAATTTTGATCAAGCATCTTCAATAGGACCACTTGTAGGTAATAGGTTTCATGTGTGATTTCCTAGCTGGTTTGTGAATGCATGATACATGCATGTGCATATTTGGTTCTCTTACTGTCACTGACATGGATTTTGCCAGGTGTGACATTGGTTTCATCCTTTCCATTCCATTTCCAGGTAGCCATGGTTTGATGGGGTTCTATGATTTAGTTATGAGGCATTCAAGCTTGTTTTGGGCCTAGTAATCCCTTCACTGATTTTGGTGGGATGCATGGTAAATCCTAAGGGTGGAGGTGGTTTAATCTCGGGGAAGCCCTAGATGTTTATGTATTAGATTTCTTATGTGATCTCTTGACTGGTATTGGCGGGATCATGGGGGCATGAGGGTGGAGGTGGTTTAATATCTGGGAACCCCTCATTTTTTTTCTTGAGTTCCACATTCGTGCTTGGAATATGGCATAAGGGTGATCGGTTGAAAGAAAGATTTGGTTCAACCAGGTTCAACCCAATCTATGGTCATGTGGTATGTGGAAGTCCCTGACTTGGTTGGATTTTGCATATGTTAAGAGATGTTTTCCTATTGTATTTCATGAGTTATTGTACTTGTTATTATGTGGCTTTGATGGTTGTTCTATCATGGTTATTATTTTAGTTAATGTTGGTTATAAGCATAGTTTCATAACAAGTTCTAGTTATGGATCTTAACATGTTTTAATTAGTTGATGAATGGTTATTGAATGCATGAGCTAAAAAATGTAATTACAACTATTATGAAAGGGAATTAGACCTTCTTGATGATTCTTAGATAAGTACCAAAGCCCTATGTTCAGATATGCATTCATGACTTGTAGATTACATGTTCTATATATATTTGATGAAATGACTGTCATGGTTAAACATGTTTAGGTCAATTTTGATCAAATCTCTCTATGAATAGCTTTATACAAATTTTATTTTTCATTTTGGAAAGCCTCACTAAATTTTGCACAGTGGTCTAGAGCTTGACCTAGAATTTAGGCTCAGAATCTAAGACAACACCCTCTAAACTGAAGAATTTGGGGCACAACCACACCATGGTAGGATTCTGCATGCATTTGGAAGTCCTCAACCACATCAAGGCATTTTCATGCATGCAATTGGGAGCCGAGGTCACTAAAAAGGAATTCTGGGTTAGGGTTTGGGCACTGGGAGTGGTTGTTTAGCTCCTGGGTGTCTTGTAGCTCCTAAGGAAGGTTAGTAAGGTTCCAATTTGTCAACTCCAATTCAATAACTATAATTAGGAGGTTGAGTCATATCATAGTAGCCCTCAAGTCATGTTTAGCTTGAAAGATCGGTGAAAGTATGTAAATATGGGAGGAGAATGGTACAGGGTAGTACCAAAGCATGGTTCAATACTTGGACTATATGGGTGGGATGTGTTTGTCGTGCATGCATGTCATTTGTCTATATGGTTGTTATGAATGCATAGTCATGGTTATGGTTGTTATGCATAAGGTCATTGTATACATATGATGTTATGATGCATGATGTTGATATATTGATATGATTATATATAACATATATCATGCTAATCTTGACTGATTTCATAGACGAGATAACCTCCCTGAACTTCACTGAGGTATGTTGATTATGTTTATATTTGGTTTATCTGACATGGTATGCTTGCAGGAAGAAGAGGATCATATATGAATAGAAAAATGGTGGATTATAGTTCACGAGACTCACGTTACATGTCAGATGAGCATCCAAGAGATGGGTACTCTCCTGACATAAAATACATTTTGAGAAGTCTAAATGAAGAAATCAGAAGTTGTAAAGAAGATAATGATAGGATCATTCAGTCGAAGGAAAAAATTTCCAAGGCACGGGAGAAACAAGCAGAGGTCAACATTATTATCCTTGAGAGTTTGTCAGACTTGCAGAGAGAGAGACAATAGCAAATTAGTTATGGAAATGAGGAGAAGACTAATGAGGCATATGGTACCATGTCTCATGGTCGGAACAAGTCAGACAGAGATGACATGGTCATAGATGATAGGTCCTTGGATATACCTAATAGGAGAGGCAGTGGATATGAGCTCTATTCTAGTTTTGGTTTAGATAGGTATCATCGTCATCATCGCTATCATCCTTATAAGAGGAGTGGAAATGGATATTTATCAAATGAGTTCAAGAAAGCCAAGCCACCTACATTTGATGGAGAGTTGAATAAAATGAGAGATGGAGAGGCACGGTTACTTGGGTGAAGAAGTTATTGAGCTACATAACTATACAAAGAACATAAAGTCTAGGATAACTATTTTTAGTTTCAAAGAGAAAGCAAACATCTAGTGGGAAGATGTGAAGTGTCTCACATATATCAGGAGTAAGGAGTTGAGTTGGCATGAATTCAAGTGACTCTTCAAGAAGAATTACTTGTTGGAGAGGTAATATGACAATAAGGCCAAGGAGTTAAATGAGCTGAAGATGGGATCGATGATAGATGAGGAGTACATGATTAAGTTCCTGCAGTTGTTGAAGTATGTGTCATATATTAAGGTTGAGAAGAAAAATCGTTCATAGAATTATTAGTGGACTTCCATTATCATTTAACGTTTAGATTGAGTGTGATGAGCCTCGCTCATTAGAGGAAGCCATTAGAAATTTGAAACATTGTTATGAGAAATCAAAGCATAAGACCAAGTCTAAGCAGGGTTGAAAATGGAATGACAAGACTGAAGGTAAATTGCATCGAAGCAGGCAAGACCTCAAGATGTAGGTGAGAAAGAGATTGTTGTTCCTTACAGGATGTTTAGTGCAATTGAGAAGGGACATGGTTTACAACTTATAGAGCATTAGAGCATAGGTAATGGGAATTTGTAGTGTTGGAGATGTGGTAAGTATCATCACAAGAAGGAATTTATGTTGTATCAGGGTGGAAAGCCTCATATCTACAATGTTCAGGAGGCACATACAGTTGAAGATGTTGGACAGAGCATTCCTCAGATCTATGAAACATTTGATAATAAGTAGGAAGATCACCAAGCATTTGTTATTGAGTTGGAAGGTAGGATATGTGATCAATTTCTTTCTATTTTGATTGACCATTGATCTAATTATAGTTATGTTAACAATGACCTGGTGGATAAGTGTGGTTTGAGAAAATAAGTGCATGCAGATTCATGGGTAAGATCTTCTTCATTTGAGTTGAATGGTATTCCTACATTAGCGCATATGAATGCACTTCCATTAGGATCATATTGTATGCTTCTGGGTATATATTGGTTGCACTTTCACATGACTAAGGTGGATTGTTATGATAAGGATATTGAGTGTTTGGATGATGATGGAGAACAAAGAATATTGAAGGGTAAGAAGAAGCCGGCATCGGTGAGAATGGTTATAGTTATGCGAGAAAAGTGCGGTTACAGGAAAGGGCATGTGTTATTTGTAGTGCATTTTTCCAGTGATAAAGGTAAGGATGTTGAGGATGTGGAAGTGTTGAAGAGGTATCTGGTTTTCCAGTATTTTTAGGATGTATTTCCATCAGAGATATTATAGTTACTGCCTCACTAGGAAGTGGACTTTTCTATTTAGTTGGTACCAGGATCAACACCAGCATTAAAGGCACCTTACAGGATAAGCACTCCCAAGCTAGTGGAAATTAAATTTACAGTTGAAGGAAATTCTTAACAAGGGATACATCAGGCCAAGTGTGTCACCTTGGTGTGCACCAGCATTGTTTGTGAAGAAGAAGGATGGTACTCTCAGGTTGTGCATTGATTATAGACAACTGAACAAGGTAACCATCAAGAATAGGTATTTGTTTTCGATGATCGATGACTTGTTTGATCAGTTGAAGGGATCAACAGTGTTCTTGAATATTGATTTGAGATCAAGATATCATTAGGAACACATCAAAGAAGAGGACATCTACAACACTGCTTTCCAAACTAGGTGTGGGAATTATGAGTTTCTTGTAGTTCCTTTTGGTCTAACTAATGCTCCAGCTACTATCATGTGTTTGATGAATAGTGTGATGTGTCCTTATCTGGACAAGTTTGTGATAGTTTTCATTGATGACTTATTGATATATTCGAAGAATGAGGAAGAGAATTCTAAACACTTAGCAGCAATATCGATATTTCTAAGTGTTGACAGTGCTAGACCATCCAACATCAGGGGATCTCTCGGGTATGAATTCCCCACTAGACCTCACACTATTTGGTGTAGGAGTCCCATCTAATATGATAGCCTGGCTTCCATTATCTTAAAGATTTGCCTCAACTCTTACTTGTCATCACACGAGAGTGGTCTTCTTTGTCTTTCGAGAAGTGAGGTTCGCATGCTTGGTGAGTGTAAGTGCCACTTGTGTCAATGATTATTTCACCATAGAGGGAGAGGGTGGGAGTGAGTCTCAAGTTAGTTGGGAGAAGTCCCAACCTTGCTAGGAACACACAACACAATAGGACATGCGCAACTTTCAGCGGAATAGACCACACGGATGCAACAATCACAACACACAAGGGAAGATAACACGTATAGCAATCAACGGATTAGTCTGTGTGAGTACAACAGTTGTTATAGAAAGTTCCATGTGAAAGGTTTGTCTGATGTCCGAGAGAGTAGTCTACATGGGCGAGACAACGTTAACAACATATACAACACATTGTCATTAACATATGTGTATTACAACAAGTGAATTAGTTAAAGTGTTAAACACAGGTTCAAGCAACATGCATTATAAGTGTTAAAGATTAGTCTTGAAATAGATACAATACGTGTGTGAAAATGTGTTGGATTGTTAGTAGGCTTTTGAATTAAGCGAAATTTCCAAGAGACATCATTACACCATACATCACTAACCCCATGTGAGGGGCGTTGGAGCGACTGCTCACTCCTCAAAGAAAAGATAATAGACTCTCCTGGCTATGTGGGAGGAGCTGAGGTGAAAATTCTATGCATGTACAAATGAGGGGGTATTTATAGCCAAGGGTGAAACTGACCCTTTTGGTTGTTTGACTACCCTCATGATTGTTTGACTTCCATGACTTTTCGACTTTACATGACTCTTTGTACAACAAGTGAGTATCTTGAGCTTCAACATTACATTACATTGATTGACAACATGGCCCATAGTGGAGATGTGGAAGAATCGACTCCTGACATGAACCGACATGACTGTGTTGGTACATTCGTGCTACTACTAGAGATCATGTTGAGCTATAGTGGTGCTGGGTGATGGATGTCTTCATGGTGTGTTACAACTTCACCTCCGCATGGCAAGGTGTGTGGAGTATTTGATGATCATTGGATCGCTTGATGTTGATTTGGCAAGTTTCTCCTTTCTTTTATGTTGGAAGGCTCGACAGGCTCGTCTATTCGCAAAAGGTGCATGTTCGTCCGTTCGTCCTTCCATGAGCACATCTTGCATGTCTACTCATTCATCCGTACATGAACACATATTTGCATGATCATCTGTTTGCGAGCACATCCCTTCACATGCGTCATTCATTATCCATTGGTCAACCCGTTCTTCTGCATGTGGTCCCTTCGTTCATCCCATTCGTCAACGTGCCATGTTTGTTGGTGTACCTATGCCTACAGTCACTCATGACGAAACGATGTCAAATCCAAAAACCTCCTTGTCTACCATGACACATGATCATTTTGGATGCAGGTGACTGGGAGTGGCAACAAGGTCTCTAGGCAAGATGATGGCTCTGGGCACTGCTGATGAAAACTATGCAAGAGTCACTAGGTGATGAAGATGGGCAATCAGAGTTGACAATGACTGTTTGTGAGGTATGGCTTGGTTGGAGGGAAAAATTGCACAAATTTTGGGAGGAATAGTTTGGGTTGCAGGAAAGCAAGTCAGGCAAGGTATGCACATTTTCCAGAATGAGTGGGCAGTGGGGGCTAGATAGTGAAATTCGTTCAATTTCTGAGAGGAATAGGCCAGGCTGCAGGAACGATTGACAAACATGATTTGCGCAATCTTCCGGTGGAACGGGCTGGGAGCTTGGTAGCCAAAACTGCGTAATTCCTGGAAGGAGCTGGAAGCTGGCTATTTGGTCACTGGCAATAGAAACTGCATAATTCCTAAGGGGAACTGGTAGTTAGTTGCCGGGAGCTTGGCATCTGAAACTGTGTAATTCCTAGAGGGAACTGATAGTCTGCTGCTAGGAGCTACTGGTGAGAGAAACTACACTGAGGATGGGAGGCTGAACTGTTGACCATCTCTGCGCAATTGCTGAGTCGAGTAGACTGTTTCTGCAGCAGAGGGAATACTCATGAAAACTACACAATTTTCTAGATGAGTAGCCGGTAGACTGTCAGGAGGACTGGCTGGAAAAACTACGCAATTTTCTGACGGAGACAGGGATAGGAACTGGGTGTCTATCTAGCCTGTCTGTGCAACTTTCCCAGCCAGCAGAGTGGGCAAGGTTTGCAGCCTCTATGCAACTTTTGAGGGGAATGAGTCACGGGGTGACTTCCAGGTTAAATCCTTTTGTTGACCAACTTGAAGGATTATTGATTGCTTGCGGGCAGTGCAACTTGAAATGAATTTCTTGGTTCTTATGCACTCTTCTAGGTGGAAGTCGATTGAGTCGATGACAAGGTGATGGTAGCTTTGTCAGAGGGCAGTTTGGTCATTATAACTTCAACAAAATGACTAAGTGTGTGAATGAGTGAAAGATGCACATGTGATCTTGCAAACACACACCAACATGACTTGATGACGAGACGACCCAAACCATCCAGACACACATGGTCAACATGATTGACCGACCGTGTGAGCGATAAGTGCGACACTTGTGATTGATCATTGATCGATCGTGATGATGCATGCGTGACAAAGAGTGTGACTCTATGTGTGAGTGTGACAGATGATTTGATAGTAAACACAACATGTACACACGAAGTGAAGATCTTGAGCATGATTAGAACATGGTTGCAAGCATGAATTCGATATCAACATGCAAAAACTTGGATAGAATGAACAAGAAAGGTGGATGCAAAGACTCACATGGGCTCACAGAGTGAACCCAATTGTGTACAGTCATCAAGTGAAACTCTCAAAGGAGGCTCTGAAATTGGGTGTAGGCCAAAATTTTGGAGGGTGGTTGTAGCTGCTACAACACTTTGCGACGCATTAGTAGAACTCTAGCTTCTCTATTTTAGTTCATTGATAGCACAAGGCCTTGGTCTTTCAGGGAGTATTGAATTGCTATGCGGGTTACTTCGGCTTCCCCACTTACCCCATGGAAACACATGGTTCACCTTTTTCCAACTCAGTCAAACACAATTAAAATTTCAACTTGATCACAGTGTTTCAAATCTGGGAAGGGTAGTTTAGCTCGCGAGCTGAAGATTTTCAGAGTATAATTTTTCATCTCTGGTGTTTCTTCACTACCAGCAGGCCTAGATAGTACCTCGGTAGAATCACGTAGGAACACACACATTTCTCCACTATAAGCGAGCGTGGTTAGTACCCCGGTGGAGTTGCATGCTTCACCTCTATGTGCAGGAAGCCTTTCTCTTCTTTCGCCTTCGTATTTTTTAAAGAGGGCTGTGCATGGGCACTTATTTATTTTTGAAGTGGAAGAGGGATCCCTTTGACATAGGTTTGCTCGTTTAGATTTTTCCCTTTTCCGTTTCTACTAGTGGGATGAACTTGAACACACAGAGCAGAAATCTAAGTACAGAGATGAGGCTTCTTAGCCTGGACATAGGTTCATGGTTGGACTGAAACTTCCCTTGTGGACAGCTTGTATTTTCCATAAAGACTTCATTGGCTGAAGGTTATAACCAAACACAGAGAAGATTGATACAAGACTGACCAAGTGCTGTAGTGTCACAAGTCTCTTCAAATCTCAGCCACATACTCTATTCAAAAGCTAGAATGTAGTAGTTGGCAACACGTATTTTTGGAAACAAAAATAGTAAGGTATTAAGCAAACCAAACAAAAGAAAACAAAAATAGTAAGAAAAAACAACAACAAGCAAGCAAAGGAACCCAGTCAGAAAGAAAGCAAACATGTAAACCAGAAAGCAAAGACAAGTGAAAAAGAAACACTACTCCTACTCCTACGTTAAGTGGTTGAGGTTACATGGAATCAAATTTCTAGTGAAGCCACCATAGGCGTACCCGACCTCTAGTCACAAAGATACGACCAATTAAAATAGATAACAAATAGTGTGCAATAGAAAATGAAAAAAATTAAAAAACTTGCACACAAGAGAGAAGGTATTGCCTGTGGGTGAAAGAATGCGTCACAACCACCCAACACACACACTTACCTCTTTCATGACTACCATTTTTCAACAAACCTCAGAGGCCTCTTGCGAGTGTGTGTTGTTTTGCACCAAGTTTCTTAGCGAGTACGAGGAAGGACTAAATCTTGTTACCTGCAACATGACTCACTGAGTAATATTGTTCAAGCCATTTAGTGATTGGATGATAAAATTCATGATGGTTGTTTTGAAATATTTGTGATCTTTGAGAAGATGAATTCCTGATTCAAGAGAGGGGATCACGATGAGAATCTGATACGGATAGATAGATCTAGTGATTCTCATCAGTCATGTCAAGACAGTGAGGGCCTGCCATAGCCATCAGTGTAGGCCGAAGTGCCTCACTTGCTTAACATAAGTCTAAGAAGAAATATGTTACATGGTGAAGATCATAGTGCACGAAGCGACTGTCATTGGATGTATTATTGGGAAAATAATAAAATGCATGACAGCCACCCAAGATAGAAGAGAAATCAGACAAGTTAGTCGAGATGCCGGATTCCCAGTATGACATGAATAAAGAAACCTTTTGAACAATCGTGTGAACGCTCTGAATGAGGGAACCAAGTTCGTTTTGCGCTAGGCATGATAGAACACCCACCTACAACTGGTGAATAACTGCACAGGCATCATGGTCATCACAAAAATGTAGAAATGATGCTAGCACTATGAATGTGTGAAATGGTTGGAGTGTAGTGAAATGAGAGTAACTTGATTTGTGCGATAGTTTGTGTGCTCGTCATCAGATAGGCAGATTTTTGGTGTGATGAGTGAGCAGATTTAATGTGCAAAATTTGAAAAAAGACCAAGGAGATAATTACGAGAGCGAACATCTGATAAGAATGATTCCGGATAGAGATATTCTTTGACATGATCAACTTCACTATCCGATGATTGAATAAGGGATGACCACTCCCAACTTGAATTGGATATAAGAGAGGTGCATGAAGATGGACATGTTGTAGCGGACTCGTGGATTCATTCATTAGCGAAAAAATGAAATTTTGAAATATCATACCCTAAATAGTAAATATTCTTTACATGGGTATCCACGTCAAGTGCAACCATGCAGATAGATGGATTATGCATGAGAAACAAGATCTGATTTGGTTTGACAGGCTTACCACAGTCGCGAGGTCCTGACATAACAATCAACGGACATTGAAGTGCCTTGACTCCTTGGCATGTCCCAAAACTTTCTAGAATTGACAAATTTCATTTTTGGATGTGAACCAGATCATGCATGGCTTAAGTATGGCTATTGTTACTAATTTCAAAAATTCTCTTAGGATGACAACCATCTCTGTCATAGGCTTCATCAAAATTTTCAGCAAGCTGACTTGACGAATTGTCTTCATGCAAAAAACAAGATGATGACAAGTGGGAAGAGTCCTGTGTGTTGAGACTATTTTCATCATGGACAACCTCATTTCCTTGTGTCAATCGAGGAGATAACTCAAAAGATGAAGAGGAAAGAGAATGAGGACTGCTTCTAACGCATGTTGATGCACTGTGAATGATTGGACACACAAGCAAGTGAGGTGCAGAGGAAGCTTCGATATGGATGTCTTCTTTGACCAATGCACATTCCAGATTTGAGTTAGTGTGTACATGAGATGAAAATAGATCATATGATGTGCTTGGGCATTCATCACAACATATGGAAGGATGGGAGTGATGACAGCCCAATATTGGAGGTTGATTGAAAGAATTGATTGTGCATGATGTTTCACCAAGATTCGTGGATTGAGGATCGATCAAGAATGGAAGCTCAATGTTTTTGAGAGGAATTGATTGTGTCTTCATCATCCGGCTCCTCCACTTGTATGATGAGATTTCCTTGCACATGACTACAACTTGAGCTAGCAACTCGAGAATCAAGAGAGTGCTTGCAGCTAGCTTACGAAGTAGATCACTCAAGCGAGTCATGGTGCAAGGAGTCATGGCTTGTAGATGATGGAGGATGGTAGAGATGAAGATTAGACTCAAGACTTGGGTTAGGAACGTTGATGTCCTCTTGCGGAATGGAGGGATGATTTTTCACCATAGGATTTCCTAACCATTTTGGAATTTCCTCCGTTGGAGCGGGAGACAACCGAGTAGATGGATTGGGAACACGGTACGCAGATTTCTCATCTTTGCAACTGTTGTGAGGTGGAACCTGTTGCACAGATTTATTACTTTTACGGTTGTTGTGAGGAGGCACCCTCTTCAAGACATGAGGTGTCTCATGATCCACAAGAGTTGAGGAAGAAGGGAAATTAGGAAGTTCACCATTTCGCGAGACATGAACCAACAATTTCAACTCTTGGCTCATGAAGTTCAGGTCCACAAACTGATCAGGAATTTCGTGACATAGGTGAAGGAAGCGGGTAGCAAATTCCTTAAATGATTCACTAGGCTTCGTTCTTAAACGACAGATCCTTTCATAGACATCTTGGTGGTCACACTCATCGAAGGCTTGATGGAGCTCCTTGAGGAAAGTGAGAAGGGAATGGATGGAAGTAGGTGGCATGGTATGACACCACCAATTAGCATGACCTTCAAGGGTGAGGAAGAAGAGTACGTAAACAAAATCATCACTATCGATTTGATGAGATTCACAGAAATGAAGAAAATAAAAAATCTCCTCGGTTACGGACATTCTGTCCTCACTGTCAAACTTTAACAAGGACAAGTGACCAAGAAGCTCATCGGGGATTGATAACTGATTAAGGGAGAAATGAGAGAAATGCATTGGGAGTACAAATTGTGTATTATTCATTTGGTAAGAGATTCAACCTATATGTACAAGCTTAGCTTGTAATCTGTACCTCCTTCTAGCGCCAAAATGTTGATGGTGCTGACCCTACCAACATCAGGGGATCTCCCCGGTGTGAAGTCCCAACTAGACCTCACACCATTTGGTGTAGGAGTCGCATCTGGTATGATGACCTAGTTGCCATTATCTTAAAGATTTGCCTCAACTATTACTCATTGTCAGTATAGGAGAGTGGTCTTCTTTGTCTTCCGAGAAGTGAGGTTCATGTGCCTGGCAAGTGTAAGTGTCAATTGTGTCAATTGTTATTTCACCGTAGAGGGAGAGGGTGGGAGTGAGTCCCAAGACGATTGGGAGAAGTCCCAATTCTGGTAGGAATACATAACACAACAGGACATGCGCAACTTCTGGTGGAACAGTCCACATGGATGTGAGAGTCAAAACACACAAGGGAATATAACACATATAACACTCAGTGGACTAGTCGACGTGAGTGCAACAATTGTTATAGAAAGTTCCATGTGAAAGGTCTTTCTGACATCTGGGAGAGTAGTCTACACGGGCGAGACAATGTTAACAACATATACAACACATTTTCATTAACATATATGTATTACAACAAGTGAATTAGTTCAAATGTTAAAAACAAGTTCAAGCAACATGAATTACTAGTGTTAAATATTAGTCTTACAACAGATACAATACATGTGTGAAAAAGTGCTGGTCTGTTAGTAGGCTTCTAAATTAAGTGAAAGTTCCAAGACACATCATTACACCATACATCACTAACCCCATGTGAGGGGCATTGGAGCCACTGCTCACTCCTCAAAGAAAAGATAACAGACTCTATTGGCTATGTGGGAGGAGATGAGGTGAAAATTCCTTTGCATGTACAAATGAAGGGGTATTTATATCTAAGGATGAATCTAACACTTGTGGTTGTTCGACTACCCTCATGACTGTTTGACTTCCATGACTTTTTGACTTTACATGACTCTTTGTACAACAAGTGGGTCTCTTGGAATTCCACGTTACATTACATTGATTTGACAACATGGCCCATAGTGGAGATGTGGAAGACATCACTCATGACACGACTCAACATGATAGTGTTGGTACATTCGTGCTGCTGCTGGAGAGAATGTCAAGCTACTGTGTTGCTAGGTGATGGATGTCTTCATGGTATGTTACAACTTCACCTCTGCATGGAAAGGTGCACATAGTCTTCGATGGTCGTTGGATCACTTGATGTTGCTTTGGCACATTGCTCCTTTATTTTATGTTGGAAGGCTCAACAGGCTCGTATGTTCAATAAAGGTGCATGTTTGTCCATTTGTTTGTGCATGAGCACATCTTACATGTCTACTCATTTGTTTATTCGTGAACACATCTTTGCATGATCATCTATTTGCGAGCACATCTCTTCACATGCATCATTCGTTGTCCGTTGTTGAACCTATCATTCTACATGTGCTCCCTTCATTCATCCCATTCGTCAACGCACCATGTTTATTGGTGTACCTATACCTGCAACCCCTCATGACAAGACGACATCAAATCCAAAAATCTCCTAGTCTACCTTGAGACATGATCATTTTGGATGAAAGTGACCAGGAGAGGCAGCAAGGTTGTGAGGCGGGATGATGGCCCTGGGCACTTCTGATGAAAAATACGCAAGAGTCACTAGGTGATGAAGATGGGAAATCAGAGTCAACAGTGACTATTCGCGAGGTCTGGCTTGGTTAGAAGGAAAAATTTCACAAATTTTGGGAGGAACAGTCCGAGCTGCAGGAAGGAAAGGAAGACAAGATCTATGCATTTTCTAGAATGAGCGGGTAGAAGGGTCTAGACAACAATATTTGTGTAATTTATAAGAGGAACATGTCGGGATGCAGGGAGGATTATCAGACACAATTTGCGCAATTTTCTAGGGGAATGGGTCGGATCTTGGTAGCCAAAACTACGCAATTCCTGGAGGGAACTTGCAGTTTGCTGCTGGGTCACTAGCAGTAGAAACTGTGCAATTTCTGATGGGAAATGGAAATCAAGCATTGAGAGCTTGGCAATAGAAACTGCACAATTCTTGGAGGGAATTGGGATTCTACTGCTAGGAGCTATTGGCGAGAGAAACTGCACTGAGGCTGGGAGGCCAGCCTACTGATCATCTCTGCATAATTTCTAAGTCGAGCAAACTACTGGGAAGCAAAGGGCCTCATCATGAAACTCTCCAATTTTATGGATCAAGAGCTGGTCGATTGTCGCGAGGTTTGGCTAGAAAAACTGTGCAATTTTCTAAGGGAGATAGGGACAGGCACTAGGAGTCTGTCCATCCTATTTGCACAATTTTCCCATCCAACAAAGTGGGCAAGGTATGAAGTTTATGCGCAATTTTTGAGGGGAATGAGTCATGAGGTGATTGTCGGGTAAAATCCTTTGTTTGACGAGCTTGAAGGTTGATTGATTGCTTGCAGGAAACAGACCTTGAAATGACTTGCTTGGTGTTTCTCCACTGTTCTAGGTGGCAGTCGATCGAGTCAATGATGGGGTGATGGTCCAGCTGCCAGAGGGAAGTCTGGTCATCGGAACTTCAGTAAAATGACTAAGTGTGTGAATGAGTGAAAGATCCACATGTGATCTTGCAAAATAACACCAGCATGACTTGACGACGAGACGACCCAAACCATCCACACACACATGCTCAACATGACTGACTGACGGTGTGAGTGACAAGCGTGACACTTGTGATTGATCATTGATCGACCATGACAATGCTTATGCGACAGTGAGTGTGACTCCACATGTGAGTGTGACAGATGTTTTCATAGCAATCACAACATGCACACACGAAGCGACGACCTTGAGCATGACTAGAACATGGTTGCAAGCATGAATTCGATATCAACATGCAAAAAATTGGATAGAATGAAAAAGCAAGGCAGATGCAAAGACTCATAGGGACTCATGAGGTGAACCCGAGTGTGTGCAACCATCAAGTGAAACTCTTAAGGGAGGCTCCAAATTGGGTGTAGGCCAAAGTTTGAAGGGTGGTTGTAGCCGCTACAACACTAAGAGAGCATTAGTTGTATGCCAAGCATAGTAAGTGTAATTTATTTTAGACAAAGGTACATTACTTGGGACATGTTGTTTCAAAGGAAGGAATATCAGTGGATTCAAAAAAGATAAGAGCTATTAGGTAATGGGGAGCTCCTAGGAATGTGGATGAAGTTAGAAAATTCATGGGGTTAGCAGGTTACTATAAGAGGTTGATCAAGAAATCCTCACAGATCGTTTATCCTATTATATCACTGGAGAGGAAAGGAAAGAAATTTGAATGGACATCGGAATGCGTAGCCAATTTTGAGCAATTGAAGTAGTTTCTTACAAATGCGTCAGTTCTAAAGATTGAAGATCCAGATAAAGAGTTTGTGGTGTGTACAAATTCTTACAAGAGAGGACTTGGTGGAGTCCTAATGTAGGAGCAATTTGTAGTGTGCTACAAGTCAAGGAAACTAAATGAGAACATGCAAAATTATGTGACACATGATCTTGAGTTGGAAGTGATCATTCAAGCATTGAATATGTGGAGGCACTATCTTCTTGATAGCAGGTTTGTGTTAATGAGTGATTAGAGTGGGATGAGATATTTGTTTGACCATACTAATTTGAATGAAAAACAAGATATATTTTTGGCTACGCTCAGTGGGTTTGACTTCTTGATCAAGTACATTAAGGGTAAGGAGAAAAGGGTTGCAGATTCTCTTAGTAGAAGAGTGTTGGTGAATCACATAACAACTATGAGCTTATATGGGACATATTTACAGGGTCACATATTACAGACAAGACAATACGATGATAGTTATAGGGAGCTTAGGCATAGGTTACAACAACAAGGTATAGGTGATCAAGATGTGGATTATCATCTTATAACATATGGTTTGGTGAGATTTAAGACAGGATCTATGCTAGAAAATCGTGAGCTCAAGAAGCTTACTTTATGGGAATTTCATGTTAAGTTGCATTTAGGTAATCCGAGATATCAAGAGACACTTAAAATGATTAAGTAGTTCTACTATTGGATAAATATAAATAAATAGGTAGCTAAGTTCATCACCACATTTTTGGATTGTTAGTAGGAAAAATAAAAGTGTAAGCATTCAGGTGGTTTATTGCAATCAATTCCAATTCCAGAGTGGAAATGGGAATTCATTTCCATGGACTTCATTATAGGTTTTCTGATGACATGTAGACAACATGATTCTATTATGGTTGCGGTTGAGAGGTTGAAAAAGGTAGCGCACTTCACAGAGGTTAAGTCTACTTATTGAGCCAATGAGGTAGCTCAAGCATTCATCAGGGAGATAGTGAGGTTGCATGGTATTACTAAGAAGATTGTGTTTGGAAGAGAAGATAAGTTCACTTCTAGGTTTTGGAGCTTGGTTACAGAGTTGGCATTCAGTACAACTTATCATCTGTAGATAGATGGATAGATAGAGAGGCTCAACAAGATTCTGGAGGACATGTTGAGAATGTATGTTATGCACCAACAAAGGAGGTGGGAGTAGTATATTATACTAGTTATGTTTTCTTACAACAATGGGTATCAAGAGTCACAAAGGATGATTCAGTTTGAGGAAATTTGTGGGAAGAGTTGTAATACTCCCATTAGCAAGAGTGATACAATGAACAAGGTACTAATCGGATGGGACATGTTGGAAAAGATGGAACAATAAATGGAGGTTATCAAGAAGGCTATGTAGACAACACATGATAGACAAAAGAGTTATGCATATCAGCACAAGGTATTTAAGGAGTTTTAGGTTGGGGAGCATGTGTACTTGCACATCAAGCCCAAGAGGAACTCCTTCAGGATTGGATCATGTGCCAAGTTTCCATCTCAGTATTGTGGGCCTTTTGAGATCCTTGAGAGGATTGGACCAGTGGTTTATAGACTTGCATTTTTGCTGACAGTGAAAGTCCATGGTGTTTTCCATGTTTTATTACTTAAAATATATGTGAAAGATGTTGATCATGTGATTGATTGGTATGTATTGTAGGTGGATATATAAGGGGAATTCCAGTTTGAACCTTAGTGCATATTGCAGTGGAAAAGACTCATGCTCTAGAACCGAGAAATCAAGCAAATTAAAGTGCAGTAGAAGCACTTTGGGTCCGATGAATCTACATGTGAGATGGATAATCAAATGTGAGCTATGTATCTTTCACTGTTTTTGGGTTTAGGAAAAGGAGTTTGGTTATATGTATATTTATGTATGGTTTTTATTGTAAAGATAACAATGAGATGTGTTATAAAGCTCCAATAAGTGGTATCGTTGTTATGTTGTCATGTTGTCATGATGGTTTTGCTTTTCAGCAGATTTCTCATTGTAAATACTGCATCGAGCTAAGTTATAAAGCTCCATGGGAAGTATGTCTCGGTTTTCAGTTGTATTGTTAGTCATAGGTGTCATAGAACACTGAGGACGGTGTTCCCCTAAGGGGGAGGGGTCTATAAAAGGCCCAGGGTAAAAGTTGATGTAATAAAGTTAATAAAGGCAAAATAAGACCAACATCACGGGACATGTATTCCAAGCTGAATGTTGGGAAAAACATCCTAGTGGGTGTTCATTTGGTTTATTATGGCTAAGGAAATCGGAAAAGGAATTGGAAAAGGTAAAGAAAAATTAATTGACATTTATTTATGAAAATAATGGAAAATATGAGAAAAGGAAGGTGAAAGCTGACAAAATTGCATGTGAGGAAAATTGAAGGAAAAATAGAGGGAAATGAAGAGACTAGAGGCCTCAATAATGAAAAGGCTTATGAGGATTGGTTAATAACTTTTGTCAGTTTAGTTTTTGGGAGCTCTCTCTCTATTCTCTCATACTATTGCACACTTAAAGCATTCTTGAATCACTCTAGCATTGAATAAAGGAGACAAGAAGGTAAAGAAAAGTAAGGGAAAAGTAAGGAAAATATGGATAAAGTAAGTTCATTAAGAATACTTGCAGGTAACAGGTTGCATGTGTAATTTCCTAGATGGTTTGTGAATGTGTGGTACATTGTGTATTTGGTTGTCTTGTTGTCATTGGCATGGATTTTTCCACATGTGAAAATGGTTCAGCCTTTCCCTTCCATTTCTTGATATCCATAGTGTGATGGGGTTCTATTATTTGGTTGAGATTTATATTTCCGGATGGTTTTGGAACTCGGTGAGGTGGTCTTAGGAAAATTCCCAGAGGGCCTAAGAATCCCTTGACTAGTTTTGGTAGGATTTCCGTAAATGCTGAGGGTGGAGAAAAACAAATTCCACAAGGTATTGATGAAGAAATGTTGAGGCCTCCAAGCTTGTTTTGGGCCTAGAAATCTCTTCACTGGTTTTTTCGATATTGTAGTAAAGCCTGAGCATGGAGGTGGTGTAATCTACAAATTTGGTTTTCTTATGTGATCCCTTAACCAGTTTTGGCGAGATCACATGAGCATGAGGGTGGAGGTTGTTTAATCTCCAGGAAGCCCTGGTTACTTTTGTCTTGAGTCCCACATTCATGCTTGGAATATGGCATGGGGGTGATTGGTTGAAAGAAATATTTGGTTTAGCCAAATCTATGGTCGAGTGGTATGTGGAAGTCCCCGACTTCATTGGAATTTTCATATGTTAATAAGAGTTATTTTCCTATTGTATTTTATGAGTACTTGTACTTTTTATTATGTGGCTTTGATGGTTGTTCTATCATGGTTATTATTTAGGTTGTATGTTGGTTATAAGCACGGGTTCATAACAGGTTCTACTTATGGCTATTTACATGTTTTGATTAGCTCATGAATGCATGAGATAAAAAATGTTATTGCAACTATTATGAGAGGTCATTAGACCTTCTTGATGATTCTTATATAAGTACCAAACCCCTATGTTCAAATATGCATTCATGAGTTGTAGATTACATGTTCTCAATATGTTTGACAAAATGATTGTCATGGTTAGGCATAGTTAGGTCAAGTTTTGATCAAAGATATATATGAATGGTTTTTTATTGATGCTATTTATTATTTTGGAAAGCCTCACTGAGTTATGGGTAGTGGTCTAGAAGCTTACCTGGATTTTAGGCTCAAAATCCAGGACCACACCCTTTGAACTGAAGAATGTGGGGCACAATCACACCCTGGTAAGCCTATGCATGCGGTTGGAGGCCCTCAAATGCATGAAGGCCTTTTCATGCATGCGGTTGGAGGCCCTCAACTGCATGAAGGCCTTTTCATGCATGTGGTTGGGAGCCCAGGTCACTAAAATGGCATTTTAACTAAGGATTTGGGCCATTTTAGCTAAGGATTTGGGCACTGGATGTGGTTGTTTAGCCCCTAGGTGTCCTATATCAACTAAGGAAGGTCACTAAGGTTCCATTTGATTGAATCCACTTCTTTAATTGTACTTAGGATGTTGATTCATGTCACAGTAGCCCTCAGCTCATGTTTATCCCGATAGGTGAGTGAAAGTGGGTGGATCTAGGAGGAGTGTGTTACAACCACATTAATTGTCCACATCATTTTCCAAGTTAGTGTTATCTCTTCATCCGATAATACATGGATCCATTGTGGCCACATATCTGTCCACTTAATCTCATGCTTTATTACACACTCTCTCCAATAGTAGAAGACTACTTTTAGCAAACTACTAGTAATGTCCCCTGACAATGAAGGTTTGGAACTTTGTGGGTGGAAGCTGAAATAGATTTGTTCCATTGTCGATTTGTACTCAGTGGTTTGGGTCGAAATTCCCACCATGTCCCCCAACCCCTCTTGTTCTGAAAAACATCAACCTAAGGGGGGGTCCAGTTTATATATATATTGTTAGATCCAACTCTCTTGTACATCAACATTGATTCGACACTATGGATTGTGCTTGCTAATTTTCAATGATTTTCCTAGTGTATTTAAATGTTTCAAAAATTTTATTAAAGTGTTGATATATTTCAATATTAACTCCCCACCGCTTGGACTTTAATTCACAGTTTTGTGAACATGGAGAGGAACGTTGGGGCATGAAATTACAATTTGAAGACTAGTGAACCCCCCACGTGCCAAAAAATATTCCCCCGCACCAAAAATACATATATTTCTATGTATAATTAAAAAAAAACCTTTCTACCCCTAAATACTATGCAATATATTATATTTAAAACTTTCTCTTTTTTTACCCCCTTATATGTATGAACATGTAAATATATTTTTAGTTTAGTGATGCCCCATGTTCCAATGCTAAGTCAATCTCTCTCGACTCTCCTTCTCTCTCTCACTTTCTCTCTTGCCCCCTCTCTCTTTATCTCCCCATCTTCCTCTCACTATACACCCCCCCTCTCTTTTCCCCCTCCCTCTCCCTTCCTTTATCACTTTATCCCTTACTCCCTCACTAAGTGTGTTCTTCACAACCCCTCCACTTCTCTCACTATCCTCCAACATTATCACTATATTTTTCCCTTTATAATTGTCTTTCACACACTCCCCCTAACTCCCTCCTCCTCTCTCTTTCTCTTCCCTCCCACATCATCTTTCTATCTCTCACTCCTACTCTCTCCCCCCCCCCCTCTACTCTCTCCCTCTCTAATTTTCACTCTCCTAACTCTCACTCACATAATATCTCTCTCCCCTCCCTATCTCCTCCCTCTCTCCCCCTATATCTCTCTTAATCCCTCCTACACAAAACCCCCCTCCAACTTTATCTCTCTCTTCCTTCCCGTGTCAACTACAAATATATTCTTCTGTCTCTTCCCCACTCAGTTTACTTATCTCTCACACTTTTTGACTCTCATTCACTCCCCCGCCCCCCCGCACTCACAAACTCATTAGTCCCCACCCCCCTACTCTCTCTCTCTTTATATATTTTGGCCCTTATATCCCTCCCTCTCTCACCCACCGCACAACCCTAAACCTACCTCAAATATTTCCCACTGACGTATTCTTCCCCAACCCCCACTTTCTCTTTATGTGTCTTTCTTCTTTCTCTATTTATCTCTCATGGTCCCTATATCCATCCCTCTCTCACCTTCTCCACCCTAAGGGCCCCTCCCATGCCGCCCAAACCTAGCTCAACTAGTTCCCATGTATTAAAGCCACTAGGTGCAACAACCTGGGTGCATTCCCAATGGTCAAAATGCACAAGCATTTTTAGCACTAGGAACATGCACATGATAATAACACAGTTATGTTTTTGAATTTAAATTTTCTTCACAACAATTCTATGTGCATGATGACTTAGTTGATTCATATATAGGTTCAGGATCAGAAACCTAGTGGTTTGGATTGCAAATACATGAAAAAACCATTTTTTTGAGAAAACACATGTATGTGTATATATTTGACATTATTTTTCTATAATATAGACAAATATTTTGTGTATGGAACCACATACATACAAAGAGTTGACTATGTAGATTCTAAATATATAAATTTAAAAAAATCAACAACTTTTACTCTTTTTAATACATTTTCTCTTGACATATATCAAAATCTTAAAATACATTCCTTTATTTCCGCTGTAACTTATTTGTGTCTTAACCATTTGGTAAAAAATATATATAGTACATTAAAGGAAATTAAGGCCTAAAAATTAAAAAGAAGAAAAAGAAGGAACATTCGATAATGGTAACTCCCTTGTAAGTTGCATTGATGCAAGGCCTTGTAGTACCAAGGATATAATGAATTTCAATATATATATATATATATATATATATATATATATATATAATATTAAGATATAAATTTTGGGAAAATAGTTGTGCATAAGAACAATCTTAGGGGATAAAAAAATTCACAAGTTTTTGTAGCAATATTCCATCATTTAGATACTCAAATATTGCACTAACATAAACATATGCACTATATTTTGCATGATTAATAACATACCAATATTAGGAAAACTCAAAATTCACATAGACACATTTTATATAAATATAAATTATATATTTAGAAATCCAACTCATTTGTCACTACTACATCATGGGAGACCATCATTACCTTTCACCCACCTAATTTAATAATATTTTTTCTTCAAACCAAATAAATTCAACTCGATAACAATGTTTTTATATGTGAGTTCCTTCTTTCTGCCTCTCATCATTATCAATTATGTTAATTAATTCAATAATGGATATTAATAAATTTACCCAAGTTATCTTGCATTCATTTATTTATTTCATTTTTAATATTTCATAAGTTGTTTAACCCTATTTGAATTTTCCTAATTAAAATATAGCCCTAGGTCACATAATCAACCTTAAAGCATTAATTAACCTAGTTTCCTTCCCTCCTTTCTTTATATTTTTATCTTTCACTCTCCCAAGGTTTCTTGGTTTAACACTGAAACCAAGTGGTAACTTCACTCTCTCCTTCCTCATTGTGTTATTACAATGCTTCACTCTAATAGTAATGCTATTAAGGATTGAAGGAAAATTGGGTTTCATGAAGAATGAACCATCCAATGGGATCTCATAGGATCTAGAGGAAATCCAACGGTATTTCAAAGGGAGGCTTGCGAATTCAACCAAATAGCACACTACAATTGAGTAGACTTATTTTCGGGGAGGCTCTAATAGTCATAAAATGCTACCAAAAGGGGAATGTGACACATTAAGAAGCCACACATGGGCACTTCTACGATAGTTTCCTCTTTGAAAAGAAAGTAGAAAATTCTTTCTCTCAAGCTCATAGTGTTTGTGAAAATCAAACCATTTATTTTTTAGGTCTTCTAAATTAACCCATGCCCCATTTTCATATTTTGAGGGGCTTTACCAAGAAGGTAACATCAAAGGGTTCTATACCCAGAACTTCACAGACAAAACCATATCAATTTATATGAGTTTTAATAGTGTTTTGTCTTCAAAAATGTCTTTTTCTTTGTTGGCTCAACCCCGTGAGATTTGAAACTTGAATCTCATTGTTTACATAATGCTTCATATCTTAATGATCACAAGTTGCGGTTGCAACCCGTGGAATTATCTTCATTTTATTTTTGTAAATTGATATTTTCTATTAATTCATTATAAGGGTACATGTTGGTGAGCTTATATACAAAATTCTCCCATCATCATTCCTATTGAACTTGTTTTCTAAGAAATAGTGGCAAAAACAAAAATAAAACAACAAGAGAAATCTAAGTAACCTTATGCAGACTTCCCACATTAACCAAAAGAGTCCCAAAACCCAAAAAAAACTAACAACTATCTTTAGTCAACAACATTACCTAGACTAGGAGCATCCAGATCATTGCCAGGTGGTAGACAAGGATGTAAGACCTCATTCACGTGGGCTTCCATATGTTCCAACATTCCTTCTAGATGGTCCTATCTATCCATAATCCTTTTTTGACTATGCTAGAGAGAAACTAGCTTATCCATTATGTGCCACTAGTTATATTATATTTTATTCATGAAGGCAATGACCTTGCTACAGTCACGGGCTAATTGTTCCACTAGCATTGTGTCTTGATGTATTTGAGCTTCAAGAGAGTCAAATGGAGTGGCTAAATCAACTCTACCTAATGATTTGGATGGTTGTTGGTCAAACTCGTCCCCAATGTGCCATTGTTCCACAGGATGCACAACATTGAGACCTCAAGGATTGGAACCGTTATGGTCACATCCCGTTTAGCATTGCATTTCCCACCAACCTACCCACTCGCCCAAATTTTATGGAGACTCGTGCCACATAGACCAACAATTGTAAGTGAACATATGAATCCCTTCTAAAAAAGCACCAACCCATAACTTTCAAGATGAGACCACCTCAATCGTGGACATGACAATCCCCTATCCTCCTTATATGTTGGGATATGCCTAGACCTTATGGACAAGAACCACCACCCTATGTTGCTTGAGCAACCACAACATTAAAACCCCAGGGGTGAATTAAACTTGGGGTGGTTACCATACACTACTTGGGGTGGTTATCTTTTACGATCACCACAATGAACACTAAGCACACAACAATCCCACATAATGAATAAGGCTATATCGTTTAGTGATCCATTCAAAAGATCTAAAAAAGTTAGACTAAATGAATATACTTGTTGGATAGAGAAGTTGCACGTCCCGAGGGAAAATATGAGAGCATCCCTTATTGCAAAAAACTACACACCTTAACTGCAATAATTTACCACTTGTCACAACTAGAAAAAATGACCCAGGCTCCCAAATGATAACACCTTATACCACCATCAAAGCTGACAAAGCAACATGATTCCAAATGCATAAGAGAACTAAGTAATCTTCAAGCAAGGGATGGAGAATGTATTGGCTTGGAAGCAATCTATACACCTGAAGAAGTTCCTCCCCGTAGAATTATCACTCATCACCCAAAACCCACAATTAAACCCTACGACCAAGCCATTGCCAAATAATCATATGAGGTTCTCTACAACTTTAACCAGGTGAATGCCAATTGAAGCGTCTTCAACTTTCCTAATCATGATAAATGACGTATGGGAGGGGAGTTAAGTGACATTTCCTAGCCTCCATTTATGGTACCTTTAGCGGAAATTTGTTAGATTGAATTGCAACTTTAAATAGATAGCAAATTGCATTCACTTGTTTATAATATTATATCCTTTAGTAGTACCTTTAACATAAATTTCTTAGATTTAATTACAACTTTAAATAAATAGAAAATTACATATTATTTTATCATTAATTATAATATTATATTATATTGACTTAAAGAATATAAATTTTAACTTTCATGTTAATAATTTTGTAATCTTAAACTCGAAAGTGTAAATGGAATTAATGCTTTACCATGTAATATAATGCATATAGTGTGACATACTTTTGGAGTTGAAAATCATAAACGAAAGTAAATGGAAATAATGTTTTACAAGGTAGTAAAAAGTATTGTGATACATTGTTTGAGTTGAAAGAATTTTCTAAAATAGTTAGTAATGGACTCTTTTGAGCCACAAATCTGATAAAGTGGTAGATTTTTACTATAATTGCATTGAGAGGAGTATTTTTTCTTTAAAAAAATTAAAAATTAATATGTATGTTTCATTAGTTTAATTAAAAGAATCATAAAACATTAATATTTTCAATTTCATTAGTTTCAATACCATTTGAGTTAGAGGCAATATAGGATGGGTGACCTCTAGGGAAGTCTTGGTTACTAGGTGAAGCCCCAAAAGTGATGATTGACACTATGTGATTCACTTCACTAGTTTCAATCCCACTTCTTCACCCCTATGAGAATCACAAGATGCAATGAGTGCTAAGTGGACTATTCAAAAATCACGATAAATTAGCGAGCCATGACTACCTCTCATGGAAATTCATAGATGAATGACTTAATGCACTTGAATCCCAAAAAATGATATCTAATATAATGCACCGCGAAAACCCTCAATACTTAAATCATAGCCCAATGTAATGAAAATATTTCACTCACTCTTAGTCATAAATAAAGTAATTACCAAATGATATCTAATATAATGCACTGAGAAAATGCCTCAATACTTAAATCATAACCCAATGTAATGAAAATATTTCACTCACTCTTAGTCATAAAACCCCTCAATACTTAAATCATAACCAAATGTAATGAAAATAATTCACTCACTCTCAGCCATAAAAAAAAATATTTTCATGTCCACATGACTTACTATAATTTCATATGAACTTTAAAAAATATAAAGTAATTAGAAAAAAAATGTGAATAAAATATTTAAACTTTATAATTTTCAAAAATATTTAACACAAAATTTAAATTAAACTATTTAAATACCTATGCTAACATATATATATATATATATATATATATATATATATATATATATATATATATATATAATTGAAAAAAATATTTTTTTCTATATTTGGAGTAGTCTCATTATTTTACATTTTGGTTTTTTTAAGTATATATTTTTTGTCAACTTTTAAGTATGTGTTTTATATAGAATTTAAAAATATAATTTAAAAAATAAAAAATTACACATAATATAGTGTGAGAACCACTACATATTCATTTCGATCTATGTGTTAGTCCTTACAATTTCCTAGGCTAAAAATGAAATCAAGAAAGGTAACCTCAAACCACTTTAGCTTAGTAGCTATCCCTACTGAGCATGAGAGGGATCTCTCTGAGTCTCTTATCAGTGATATGACTTTAAAGAAAATAAGTTTTAGGCTAGATATATGTATTTGTTTGTTTGTTTGTGAAAAATTTGGGTTTTAGGGTTTGCTGAACTTAGAGTTTAGATCTAAGCTGTAGGAGTGCAAGAGAAAATATGAGAAGGAGCTAGATATAAGAAGCCATGGTGTATTTAGAATATTGTCAGTGTAGTATAGAAGCGAAAGTGTAGAAGAAACTAATGAGCATAAGTAAGCATGATTTCATTAGCTTAGGAAGACATAAACATAACTTTGAAAACCAGATAATAAAGTTTGAGAAACAAGATTTCTGTATATTTCACTATAAGTCATCCATAGAAAGAAGAGATATCATGTAGATAAAAATGTTTTAACCATTATAAAAAAATAGAATGAAGAAAAAACACCATGAACTCACTGGGCTAGAGTTCCTTGAAAATAGCTGCAACATGTCTTTGTGTTAGATGAAAAGATGATTACATGCAAGCCTCCTTCACAAAAAGTTCAATCCTCTTCTCCTGAAGAGAAATCATACATATAGAAACTCATAGACAACTTTCAGGAGTCGAATTCCTTGGTGGAGGAACTGACTCCAAGATCTCAACCAATAGGTGAGAGTGAGAAGGTGAAACTCAAACACTTCTTGGAGAGTTTGTTTAGGAGTTTGCTTTGTTTACAAGGCCTAATAAACATCAAAAACTACCTATGATGTACATTTATTCATGCCTACATCACCTATCCTCAAAACTAGTGCCATTACATAAAGAGGTTTGACTTTGATCAAGTAAAATTGGAAACTAGAAATTTTACACAGTGAAATTTACAAATTAAAACATAGAAAACTGCAGAAGCACAATGCCGACATTGAGCTGATTTTAGGTGCCTTTCAGGGCTCAAAATGAAAAATTGAGAGAACGATCAACTAGTCATTCAAGTCTAGTTTCCAAAACAATTTGAATCTTTGAATTTGGACCATGGGAAGGCCTTCAAATATTCATTCTCCCAAGGTCGTTCCCTGTGAGCAACGCCTGTCAAAAAAGGGTCCAGAATGCTAGTTTTTGCCACTTTTTTGCACTTTTCTCCAAAAATAAGCCACCTCTATGAAATATGAGGAAACAGGTTTTTAGAGGATGGAAAGAGATTTCCAAAAATATAAACTTTTCCTCAAATGGAGACCTGAGGAAAAAGTGCAGCGCCAACTGATTTTCTGAATTTAGACCAAACAATTCTCAAAAACTTAAAGTGCTCAGAATTTGCTCAAAATTGGATGGAAGGTGTAAAAATATGTTTTCTAAACCTTTATATATGCTTCAGAAAGCATCTACAAGTTTGCCTCATCCTTTTGGTCTTTTTTGGCTTCTTTAAGCTTGTTTTCAAGTTACTTAACCTTGACTTGGCGATCATGTTTTGAGCTTGGTAGTGGTGCACCATATGTTTGAGCAACTGATTATCTCTATTTTCCTTCTCAAGCGGCTTCTCCAAGTTTTGATTCACCCTGTTGATCCAATATTCCTTGTCTTGATTGACCTCAAGAGCAATCCTATCCTCTAGGTCTAGGTCTTCATTCAACAAAATGTGCTCTTCCTCTTCTTACGGTGCCTTCTTTAGGCCCTTTGTTCTTGGCCTTTTTCTCTTTCCTTTCGCTTTTTATCCTTCAGGCTCGCTTGATTCTATGATTTCTTTGCCTTTGCCAACCTGCTGCAATAACTTGGCTTGTTATTTTTCCATGATCAATTCCTTTGCTTTGAGTTGACTATTCTCCTGTTCAAGGAAAGAAATGACATATTTTTCTCTTTCCATATTGATTGTAAGCTCCTTGATTTGATAGTATTTATCTCTGATTATCTATTGCATGCTTGAAGTTTGATCCTTTGCCTCTGAATCGACTAGCTCAAACTCATGCTCAACTGTGTCTTTATCTTTTGCTGTCGGTCCCTGCTTTGCCGAAGAAGAAGGCTTGGCCCCTTTCTCTCCATGAGAAGAAAACACAAGCCTCTATCCTCTCTTATACACTTTAGTCACCTCAGGCTTAGGTACTTGATTTTTCTCCACTGATTTTCTAGAGGAGCCCACCTCCATTTGTTGTTTTGGTACACTAGAAGACTGAGCTGCTACATTGGCTTCATGCCATTTCAGGGCTATTTCCAAAAAGGCTTCCCAAACCATACCTTTCTCTGCAAGCTGCTGAAGGACAATAGTTTTTATTAGACTGTGATGAAACATGCTTAGGGAGTGCTCTTTGTTCTTCTCTTGTATCTTTTCCGACATTTTAGAAATGCTCCTGGATAGGTCACATGTTGAGTGGCTTTTGAGAGGTGAAATGCATCATGAGGTGAATATGATAAGCATACAACCTAGAGAATATTCCTTCACATGTAAATAACTTCATGACAATCTTCATCAAAGGGGCATATTTCTCCAATAAGTATCTGAAAGGCATAGTGTGGGCATGTTTTTCCCTGTATGGTGTTTTTAAGAAAGGCTTGTAGTATTCAAGAAATAGGCTCATTCCTTTCAACCAATATTCACCATTGTCTAGTAACCCTATTGCAAGTGAGATGGAGGCCACTGAAAAAATGAACTCAACACCAGTGATGATAACACTTTCACCCTTCAACTGAGTTGCCACCTAATCTATTAATTGTTCATGAAACCCCACCTCACTCACTCTTTTGCAAAACTCCAAGAAATGCACATCCTCAAAGCACTGTTTGATGAAAGGATAGGAGTTGATTTCATTACAATTGGATGGCTCATATATGAGGATTTTCCCTCCCTTATGATGTCTTTTCCTCTCTGGTGAAGATTCTTCCTCCATAATGACAAAAAACCCTAGTAGCACAGGCAATGAAAAATAAAGTGTGAGGTATGAATGGAAATGAAGTGATGTGAAGGTGGATTTTGACAAAATGATATAGAAGGTTTGAAAAAGGTGGATATGAACTTTGGAAGTTGATGAAAATGAGTGAAGAAACAACGAAAGAGTGATATGTTTGCAAGAAGGAAAACAGGGTTTGTAATGAAAAATGCCCAAAAAGCTCTAGGAACGAGCTATGGTTTTACTTTTTGAGGGGTAAAACTTTGTTTTGAGGTGGATTGAATGGTTAAATGGTTTATTAAACATGTATGCTAGTGTAGGACAATATTTTACATGTTTTAGAAATCAAAAATAAAAATGGCCATTATCACCCTATCATTTCCCATGAAAATTTTCACTACAAACCCTAATTTGAAGTATCATTGGCATAAGCAAATGAGGGAAAATTATGGTGTACTTACGTGTTTTTTGGCTTAGAAGTCAATGAAATTAAGCTTGCAAGCCAAAAAAATGAAATTTGGGCACTTTGTCGTGAGCGTAGTACTTTGTTCCTGACTGCAGCGCCTATGCGCAATGCCTCTCCTCTAAGTTCAATGCTTTGTTCTTGAGTGCAACACCTCAAGATTTTTGCCAAATTTGCCTAAGACATACTTTTTTACTCTCTTGGATGGGATAACTCGATACTCAAGAGTGAATAGGAGGTAAATGAATGAACCAAGTTTGGGGGTTTTTGAGTTTATACAGGGAAAATTATTTCTCTTTTTAAAAAAGAAATGGGGCCCACCATCTTTTAAAAATTGATTTTTCACTTATGAAACAGAGTTACCTTTACCACTGAAATCCTGAGCTGCCTTTTACTTTCGTGAGTGCTGGAACTCCTTCTTCTGGAACTTTTTGAACATGAGGACATGATGAATGTGTGAAAATTCACAAATCAATAACCAAGAGTTGCTTGTCATGCTCTATTCACTGCTGAATTTATTCATGAAAATGATGGACCTTGGAAACCCTAGCGACCTAATGAATGGCTTGAGACTAAATGGAATGACGATGATGACTGGCATGTTTTTATTATGACACCTCCATAAAAGTGTGATAGTTGACCAGCATGAGTGAATTCCAAAAGATTGACCTTATCTCTAGACTAACCAAACAGTGACCAAATTTTGCTATGTAAACCTAGCGACATAATAAATTTGATTTTAATAGTCTCTACAAACATAATAAAAACACATTTGATCCAAGTGACAAGCTAACAAGAGTGACACTAACATAAAAGATAAGAGTTATATATTTTTTTTCAAATTTTACTTTTGAAAAAAAAAATCACCTAAAATGATTTGATTCCTCTTAACTCATGTCCATATTTAAAATGAATCTATACTAATATATAATCAATTCATAATAAAAAAATGCTTTTATTTTTTTTTTCAAATTAATAAAATTATCAAAATTTTAATGAAAATTTTAACATTTTATATTTCTACCATTTGGAAAAAAAAAATTCTACTCAATTCAATTGCTTAGATCTAATTTAACAATAGAAATGTGTTACATGATTAAATTTTCATTATTATTTATTTTACAATTTATATATTTATTTTAAAAAATAATTTAAGTCACTTCATTAAATTATACAATTTTAACTATTTCAATTACAAATAACGTCATATAATAATTTTCATTTCATATCATAGGCATGATTTGATAATCACATTTAATAAGTAACTACAATTTTGTCCAATTAAATATAATATAATAAAATTAAAAAATTATCACATATTTGTTACTATGGTAATTTTAATAATTTTAATATAAAATTAAATTAACTATTATTATCATTTTTTCTTTCATATATGATAAAAATTAAGCTTTTAAGCTTTTATAAAATTATAAAAGATAAATAAATATTTTATATATTTAATAAATATTTTTTAAATGAAGTATTATAGTATATCAAAAGGCTGGTTTGTATGCTAAGTTCTATTTATATTTAAGAGATAAACAAGAAGCTTCAAAATTCTAGTAGAGCCCAAGCTTATTTTTTTTAAGAGTAACGGGTTTTCTTTTCTATATTATTGCATTGATATTGTCCATAAATTTTGCAAAATTACCTCAAAAAATTCTTATATCTACATGAAATACCACATAACTTAACCAATTAGCCCCCAGAGGTTCAGGACTTACTTATTCTCAGGAGTCCTCTCCTACTTGCCACATGTTACTTCATTCCCTGCTACTGTTGTTGTAGTCTCCGCTTCTTGCAATATCAAATTAGTTTCTAGGGGTCCCTTCTTCTGCTTCCCGTTGCCTCTTTCTCCCTTGTTTTCAATAACACCATGTCTGAATCCCTACGAAGTACCATTTGTAAGTGTAATTTCAGTCCAGCTTACGTTCCATTACCTTCACTCTATCGTCCCATTCCTTCTCCATTATCTCCTATCTCCGTTCCAAAAACTCATACATTCCCATCAGATTTTTAAATATTTTCTGCGTTGCTTTCATCCAAGGCTCAAATTCCCCCATTTCTGGCCTATTCTCCATCATCGCCAATGCCCAGTTGTCTCTCAACGGATTTAGATTGATTAGCTTACAGCCATTTAATAGAGTCCTCTTAACACCGATATTTATGTTCTCCCAGACCTATGAGGAGAATTCCTTGCTATCAAATGTAATTAACACTTCATGCAAGTGGAACTTTAATTCAAATTGCCCTAGTAGTGAGCCTGACCTCTCGCTGCGCAAATTCATTCTATCAACAATGAGCCTCTCCGCCATTAACTGATCTTCCCACAACAAGTGTGCTTGTGGGGATCACAAAGGACTTGTGGGTATCACAAAGGATTTAACTCATGCCGCCTTTTTATGCTATCAATCCAGTTGAGGGTATCTCTATGCATGCGGTACGACGTGCATTTGGTAGCCCCATTCCCTAATTGTCCTCGTTTGTCATACTTTCTGTGTCGATCTATGCCTATATGTCAACTTGCATTTATTCCCCTGAGTGCTGCTAACGACAGATCCATATTATTTAGGTTTCCAAGGATTTTCATCAAATGTTTCAATTTATGGGATTGGTGGTCCGTAGGCTTGTTCTGTCCTGGAGCATCAATACTCCTTGTTCCAATCGAGGTCCTTGGTTAGCCAATGTGTCTGCCTCCATATCCAGAGACGCGAGGATGGAGGAAAGAGATGTTATCAAAATCACCTAGTCTAACTAGGTGGAGGAGTTGCCCAAAAAGTTATAGAAATTCTAGTTATATTTAGAGAAAATCCGTCAAGGATTTTTGTAAATCCAAGTAACAGTTGTTAAACTTCAAAATTTTAGGTGTCCTAGACATTTTTTATGGCTCTGAATCCATTTCCACCATCAAAAACACTATCCAAACACTGCCTCTACAAAAATTTTTAAATTTCTTTTGCCCAGATTTCAACCACATTTGACCATTTAAACAATTACTTCCCCTCGTTAAACAATTCCTTATCAAAATTTGCCAACAGCCCAGTGATTCTTCACACCATTGGTGGGAAGCTCTCTATATTCTTTGACAACACTGAAAGCTGTCAGATTACTAGCCATGAGTCACCTGTGATCAACAATTTTTGGAATCCATATTCCTTTCCAAGGTCAATACCTTTCTATAGTGCAACTTCGCTAGGTTGTAAGCGAAATCACTAGGTTGTTAGTTGCTAATCCTAGTCCCTAAGCGGAATTATGTTATTACCCTTCCCGCTCCAGCTGCCCTATATTAAGCTAATAAATTTGTATTGTTTTAGTAGATTGTTAATTTTATTTTAATAGCCAAAATATTAATACACATCAATCTATAATAAATATCAAATCACTTCTTCATCATATATTTCTAAATTATAAATTTATTTAAAATAATAATAATTATTACTAATGATAAAAAGAATCAATATATAAGTTAAACATATATACTTTTAAGAAAAACATGTATTAAGATTTTAATCACGGAGATTCACCTTAATATTATGGAGATTCTTAAATTATAAATAGCTTTTGATATAATACCATGGATCAATATCATAACTCATCAATACCACATGCTCAAAAAAACTATAACTCATTTCATAACATATTTGTTCATATGAATTTTTTTTAATTAATGAATTTAATTAAGAGGAAAAAGTTTCATAATTAATTTAGAAATACATCTTGACCATTTATTTGTGCACACTATTAAGAATATTGTAAAGTATTCTATAGACATTGAATATCTACTATCCAATAATAATTATTGATAATTATATTGAATAGTAAAAACTCTATTCCAAAATAAACATATTTATAGATATAATTGATTTATTATTAAAATTATTAATTAATAAATGAATATTTTAAGTATATTATATATATTATATTATATATATTATATATATATATATATATATATTTATTAGTGTAATATAGAATAGAAGTTTTAATAATTATTTTATATATTTAATGAATAATTTTAATAAATAAATAATAGATAAGATTAACTAATTGATTTCTAATAGTTTATAATATTTTTATTAATTTTGATAATCATAGTAAGTCTAATGGTTAAGAGCATGTGTTTCCTCTTAGGAAGTTACCGGTTCAAAATGAAAGAGATAGAATATGTATGCTTTCATAGATTTAATAGTGAAATCACTGAGGCTAGGTAAATTCCTTAGCCACAAACACAAAAAGTCTTATACACTAATATGGTGTCTAGCTTAACTTTAGCCTTAAAATTAGATAATATAATAATAATATATTACTATTTTCAAAATTAATAATTAATTTTATTTATTAAAATTTATATTAATAAATTTATTTTATCTCTACCATATTATTATAGCATATTATTATTATTAAACCTGGAAAATGTTATTTTTTTTTAATGCAAATGATAAATCTTATTCCAAGTTGTAATTTTAAAACACATCACTCCCCATATAAAATGTTGGATGTCAGTTGGATTAACTTGACTTTACCGTTTGTAATACATTTTAATAATAAAAAAATTAAAATTTAAGAAAAAGAAATGAAATTTCTTAGCGGTATATTTTATCATTAACTATTGTATGCCTACAAATTTTATTTTTCATTCATGAAATGTTTAATTACTTTCGTTTTAAAAACAAAAATAAATACTATTTTTACACTTCGTAAAAAATTATTATTAAGTCACATGTCTTTTTTCTCACCTGCAATTTAATATTCCTCTCCAGTTCTACGTATTGCTGATATTTATCAAACAAACAAAAAAGAGTAGCTGGCATGGCAGCCTTATGCACCGTGGAATAAAGCTACACTGGTGGATTTTGTAGTCATTTGATCTAAATTTCATTTTAATTTCAGATGAATTTCCATACTCAGACTAATAATTTGAGCAATGCAAACCATATTTCAACATTTTCATAATCATAAAAAAAATGGATGTTTACTCTTTTGAAATATATATCAGTTTTCAGTTTTGAGTGATTGTGTTATCAGTCCCTGCACAAAGGGTTGGGCAGTGACTCTGGTAATCAAAATGTTTTAGAAAATGAGTTGAAATTAAAAAAAAAAAATATTTAAATTTAAATTAGTCAATTTTTTTGTTGTACATGTGTTTTCCGTTTTTTTTTCAGCCTATTAAACAGTACCATTGTTTTATGTTAACCGATTAAATGCTTTGAGTTCTTATTTGGACTCTTCCCGAAATCTAGGATCATAAAACTTGAATTTAAAATGATTTTTTTATATAGATAAAATAAAATTTTAACCTATTAAAAGTAGTTTGAAATCATATCTTAAAATAAAGAAATAGTTATAATTATATATATAATTTCCAATTTTATCTATTTATTTGAACAAAAATAATTAATCAATAATTTATTTATCTATATAATAAATTAATAATTAATTTTATTGTTTTGATATATTCTTGTTAAAAAGAAAGAAATGTTGATTATTTGAGAATATTTTTGGAAGAAATCACATTGATAGAATGAGGCCTACGCATTTCGAACCAACCAGTATGGTTCATCATCACAACAAGATGAACAATTAGATCATAGCTTCAAGTTAAATAAAAACTCAGGACCATGGAACAGCTATAGGGGAAACAACTAAAAAATCGCTATTTTTTAATGGCTATAGAAAAACAGCTAAAAAACTGAAATGGGATAAATTATTATTATTTGTTAATAATTAATAATAAAATAATAAATCAAACATAGTATATAATTATAAACAACCAATTTGACCCTTACAAGTCAATTTTTTAAATAATAATTAAATCAAATAAATTAAATGTAAAAAATAATAAAATGACATAATGCAGTCAAATAATATTAAATAAATATATTATTTAATTATAAATAAATATTTTAATATAAATCAAACATGTTTATATCCTAACTTATTTAGTTAGGATTAAATATTTATAATTATAAAAATAACCAATATAGCGCTTATAAGTTTTTGTTTTTTTTAATCATTTTAGAATGAATGCAAGCATGAATCCCATGTAAATTTCGGGTATAAATATAGATAGATATTGGACCAAATGCACGGAATAAATTTCTACCAAATCTTAAAAACAACTTTGAAGATGAGTTTTTATGTATTGAGATACTTACCGCACAGGTAGAAAATAAACGTTTTACTTTGTGAACGAACTCTTTGTATTTCTGTTTATTTTAGGGTTATTGTTCCCCACACATATGTATGGCAAGTCTGTGAGCTGGCATATTTTGACGCGGTATGGTGTTTCGGAATATTTGCACGCCTGTCTTGTTGCTTGCTTTTGTAATTATTTAGCGAGGGAAAAGCTGTGGATAAGTGGCCATATGTGGCCACCGAGGTATCAAGTTAAATTAAATGGCTGTGTTTTTTGGGGAGTTAATGGTTGTGGTTGTTAATTGTTGGGAGAATTATGTGTTTGCATATAATATATTTAATATTGAGTATATTTTTTAAATTAGTGAGATTTTTTTAAAGTTTTTTTAGTGGTTTTTTGGGTCAAAATTCTTTAAAATTTGGCGGACATTTATTGAAATCGCAAATTTGATAGGTAATCTCTACACAATCTAAGTGCTTTAGAGGTTTTTCAGGGTGCTTGTAACACTCCTAAAATTTTTAGTTATTTTGGACTTTTCACTAAACAATTTGGTTAAGTGTAGTGTTATTAGTTATAAATAACAAATTAAGTTAAAAAAAATTACCATTGACTCTAAGAAAAATTTAAGGAATTACTGATGAACCTCATTAACTCTCTTTTCAAAAAATAGTTATCCGTTAGGAACAATTATCCCTTACATGTTTCTTTCCTTACAAGGAGGAGAGAAGGAGGGGAAGGGGGTTGGCAAAAAGAATGGCAGGGAAAGATTCCTTGAGCTAAAGGAGAGTTCACTGGGAAACCCTTAAGAGTGACTTCCTTGAGGAAGAGCCATCTTTGTAGGCTGGGCTTGTGGTCTTGAGGCCTAGTCAAGAGTTCACTTGGAAACCCTTAAGAGTGACTTCCTTGAGGAAGAGTCATCTTTGAAGGCTAGGCTTATGGTCCTGAGGCCTAAGCAACATATTGCTACCTTGAGAAACTAATCTGAGGAACGAAGAGGAGCTTGGGGGGAGAGTATTGGACGTAATATCCAAACTCTCATTAGTAGGGTGGAGAGGTTCATCAGGTCGGGAATCGATCTTTCGATGGAAGATAAGTGTTAAATATGCAATTGTGTTGATTATTTGTTTATTACAAGAATTTTAAACGGTTAAGTAAGAGAATGTAAACCTAATTATATTGCTTGGTAAAAGTATAACCCTGTTAATAGTTATGATTGCATACTGTGATTATATTTCTGGCTAAAAGTATAAACCTGTTAATAGTTATGATTGCATATTATTACATTATTGACTGTGGAATAAATTGATTGGATTAAGAAAGTTAATATTCATTGGGAAAATGACTATATGGTTGTAAATACTTAGTTACCACAATATAGGTAGTGTAACTTAGTTTAATGATTTCAGAGTGTTCATAGTCCAACAGAGGTTAAAATAATGTATGGTGCAACAACCTCTATTGCCAAGCCCTAGCATTATGCCATTAGAATTATTAGCAGATTCTATGTTGATTTAAACTAATTGCTCCGAGAAATATAACCTAATTCTGTCATAACAAAACAAGGGATTTTTAGAAAAGAACAAATGTTAATATAGCCCTACTTACAGGTGAACAGTGGGCACACTTGGAAGTTTGTGCAGTCCATCACTATCCTCACAGCAAGATTGTGCTACTAGAAAGTAAAACGTCGACTAAATTTTGTAGCAGAACCAAATACCAAACATATAATCTTAGAAAGCAAGCTGCGGTGGAAAGAAGCCTTTAGGGTTATGCATGCCTATGATAACTTACAAGCAAAGAATTGATACAAGTGTGCATAATTGTAATGTTTTCCCTCTAGGAGACCAAATCTTTAAATAAGGAATGTGCGTTAACCATTTTTTGAGAACATCGATTAACAAACCAAAAAAACAGAAATGACAGTGAAAAACCTTTGCAAAAGATGAACAAAAAACTATCTATATATTAAGAACTGGGATTCGACACAGTGAGGTCACCTTCTAGATTGACCCTGTCGACCAGTCCATGGTGGAGACCGAGGGACGAGTTCTGGTAGGGTTGGTTTGGGTGAAAAACATTAATAACTACATTGTATGCCAAACAGAAATAAAAACCACCAAAATAAATGAGTTATTGTTGTTAACCATATACTATAAAGATATAAATAACAAGAAAATTGTTTCATAATCAAGCGAGAAGATCCGTGTTGTTATTGGAAGTAACAGAAAGACAGAACGAACATGTAAATAAACATATATATATATATATATATATATATATATATATATATATATATATATATATATATATATATATATATATATATATATATATATATATATAATATTAACAATTAATTTAGAATGTCAATTATAGCCGTGAGGTCGAGCAAACCCTCGGGTAGTAGAACCCTCCAAAAGAAAAGAGTAATGAAGTTCGTCACCTCTCAGACCACCCCATGAGACCAACGAGGGTTTCTAACCCAAAACAAGTTGAGTCTGGAATAAGACCCTCATGCATAGAGCTCAGAAGCCTACATGCAAGTAGACCAAGCCGCCAAACTTCAAAGAAAGGTGTTCATACCATTTAGCAATGCCAAAGTAAAGGTGAGAACCTTGATAATTGACATTGGGAGCTTGAGCATGCACACCTAGCTCCTTGGGGCAGAGCTTACCCTGCAGTAAAGTAACAAAATGGTTAAACCACGTGATAATACAAAAGATCATAGCAATTAAGGAGAAAACCTTAGCGTTTAGCCACCTTACCATCTTAGAGACTGGGAGTGTAAGGACCTGCAGTTTGGGCGACTCCACCGTGCGAAGTGCGTGCGAAGAGATCGTGCGAAATGTGAAACGAAATGAACCTTGGACGAGTTTATAAGGTGTTGGGCAAGTTGAGCGGGCAGTTCCATGAGTTGGGCGGGTCGACCCTCCTCTTGGGAGAGACAACACATTGTGAATAAGTCGGCTTGGGCTTTGGGCTTGGGTCGACCGGGTGACATAACCCGCCACCCGCACGTATATATTGGAGGGCGTTTGGAGGCAAACGACCATCATTCAATCAACATGAGTTCGAACAAGGAGTTCTGCGGTGCGTGGATGAGCCCGCACAACAGGTGGAACTCAGGTGAAAAAATTCGTGCAGAAAAGTCGTTCAAAAAAGTCGGGTGAAAGAGTCGGGTGAGAAACTTGGGCGAGAAACTCGGGCGAAAAACTCGTGCAGGAAACTCATGCAGAAAACTCGGGCAAGGGCGAACTCGGGTGAGGTCGTTCTTGGGTGAAGTCATTCAGGCAGAACTCGAGCGAGGTCGTCGGGCAGAAAACTCGAGTGAGGTCGTTTGGGTGCGGTCGTCGGGCGACCCAGGTGAAGTCGTTCGAGCGAATCGGGTGAGGTCGTCGGGCGACCTGGGTGAAGTCGTTTGGGCGAATCGGGTGAGGGCGTCGGGTGACCCGGGTGAAGTCGTGTGGTGACTTGGGTGAAGTTGTTCAGGTGAACGAGTTTGGGTGAACGGGTGGACATGCGGACGGGCGACCGGGCGAGGGTGCGATGTGCACGCCGAAACAAAGAATCATGCGAATGGGCGACTTAGGTAGGGGGCGTCGTGCACGACAAAACGGTGGAAACGGTGAAGTGTTGGACTTGTGAACGGAGGTTTGACTCGTGTGGAGGTGCCCATGTGTGGTGACTTCGTTACGACGAGGTACACCCAAGTTGGGCAAACAACACGATCGTGTGACGAGGTGAACGAAGGGTTGGTGAGTCGTGTGGCGACCATGCGGAGGTGCGGATGAGCTGGGAAACCGACTTTGCTGAAGTTGGAAAATTGGCTAAGTGTAAATTTGGGGTTTCCCAAGATTTAACTTATACTTTGTAAAAGTGGAAAATTATATATATTGATATCAGGCATACTCATATTGCAGGGAGTTGCCCCTCCCTTTATACTGTTGTGCAATTGTATATGTGTTAATTGCTGTTGATAATGAATATGTATGGGTTTTCATCTGTATAAAGGCTAATAATAATACTTGGTAACAAAAAAATAAACTAAGTATGAATGTTAGGCGTAGTCTACAATCGTAAGTATTGGTGAAAAGAAAACGGTTGGTAGTGCCGCACCTTGCTATAAGCGGTTGAAAGACTACCACAGGTGTAGGGGCGTGACAGGTGGTGTCAGAGTTAGTGTCGGGGAGCTGGTGCCAGTGTTGAAGCGTTGAAGCTGATACACACCTGCACTTCATGACAGGTGGTATCAGAGCTGGCCCAAGTTTTGCAGGAAACTTGGTGAACTCAATCAAGGAGTTGATTCTACGAAGACTGAAGACTTAGCAGGAAGTTCAAGTTTTATAGGTGATAGGTGAAATATCAAGGTGATTCAGGTGAATGGTTAAATGGGTTTAGCAGAGGTGAAGCTTAGTGCTTTGGCCAAGCTGAACGACAAGGCATGGAAAGTTTGGAAGAATGCGAAGGGAAGCTCTTGCTTACCTTATACAGGTTGAAGCAGATGAAAGAAGAGAACCCCCAGATTCAAGAGAAGCTTGAAGTCTTCGAAAAGAATGTTGAAGACGAACTTCTTCAACTTGGTTGGACAATGGAGCAAGATGAAGTTGCAGATTGTCCTAACAAGGAAGAGGAAGCCGTGACGATTGAGAATGTTGTAGATGTGACAACGATGGAAGATGAACTTGAGATTGATCAAGTTGGACCAAAATCATGCAGTTTGTAGACATGGATGGATGAGGATACTCACATGGAGGAGCCTCATGATGATGATAGTACTATTGATACTTGTGTTTCATTTGAGCTTTTGGGAGATGAACCATATGCAGGGAAGAGAAAACTCAGTTTGTCGATGCTGGGGAGGATCTTACCAAGGATGTCTATGATGAGACCTTGTATGGAGAAGCAAGGATTGTTGATTGTTGCATGACTTGTTGGGGTTGTTTGTGACCTTATGGTAGAAGGTACAAAGGCCCGTGACAAGGGAGGAACATGATAATCATTGTGGAGGATTGGGTCATGCTTTAGCCACATGGAGAATTGGCTAAGTGCCCGGCATGACTGATGGGCAGATTGAAGGGTAGATTGAAGGGCACACACTTGAGGTATGATGATACTTGGGTGGACTTCTCATGGCGAGACCAAGAAGCAAGTCTTGGTGGAACCTTTAGTGGGGGAGCTATGATGGAGAGACTCATGTGATGATGATATGGTTGGGTGACCGAGTTCACTAGACTGAAGATTGCAGACTTGGATGAGGATGACCGATTGTTGTGATGGGTCTACTTGGTTGGAAAACATCGGCAACTTAGTCATGGACATCAGGTTGGAGACGTGGAGAATGGCAGTCTTATGCAGGAGCACTTGTAGAGGTGACACTTATGGGCATCCAATGAGGAGTGCCAAGGTAGGGATGTTGTGCAGGTAGATTTGCTAGTGTGCCATGGAGATGTTTTACTTATGAGCCGATGGAGAGGTTGTGCACTTATGTACAACAAGGCCATGGACATGGATGGTGTTGTGAGAAGACCATGGAGCATTCCTACTACATGGAGAGTTGAAGCATCTTGCAAAGACCTTTGGGCCAAGACTTGTATGCTTCCTGAGATGTTGGTTGGAGATGACTCATGGAGCTCATGATGACATGAGGTTGTGAGTTTTGGGGACTTCATATATGGTGGACTTAGAGGATCTGATGCATTAAGGAGCTGATGTCAAAGACTTTGATGCAGGATGGGGTGCATACTTTCGAGTACATGTATGGGTGTGGCTTGGAAGAGTGACTTGATGTGGAGGATCGATATGAGACACTTTGGAGTGATGGAGTTACAACGATGATGATGCCTTGGTGACAACACTTGGGCATGGGTTGAGCCGAGACTTAACCACTTTGACACATGGGTGCTGATTGATCTATGATCATGGGCAACACATGGATATATGAGACATGTATATACTTGTTTCTATGACAGACTTGAGGGATGGCACATTGCAGATATGATGGAGGTTACTTCATGGACATGGATGTGGCACATCGAGAGTCAGAGTTTGATGAGATGATCTCTTCATATTGAGGAGATACACATATGGATGATGATGTTGGGATAGATGCGGCTAATTTCATGGAGCAAATTGGTACCAAACATCATAGACAGCATGTTGCAGATGAGATGGAGACTACTTCATGGACCTGAGCATGGCTTACTTATATGGAGATGGATTCTTGATCGAGTTGATGATGTGACAGGATGTTCAGAGAAACAACTGATGGTGGCATGAGGATGTGCATTCTCATGGGTTGAGCGTGACAGTTGGATTAGCTACCCAACTAGTTCAATCCATGGGGGCTAGCGGTGTGTAGAGATGTGTTAGCATTGTGTTGAAGTATCATGGCAGCAGTTCACACGAGGACGAAACATGATGAGGTCGACACGATATGTTGCAGGAAGCATGTAGCTTGAGATGGAGGGGCTAGCCTTCCACAATGGAGAGTAACATGTGGAGATTGTGACAGGGTGGTTGATGATCATGGATTAAGATTATTTCTAATATATGACATACCAATGGGGTGTATTCCTTCGTATGGTGATCTTGGTGACAGATGGTTGCCGGGATGAGATATTGTCAAGGACGACAATGACTTCAAGTGGGGGAGGATGTAAGGAACTGCGGTCTGGGCGACTCCACCGTGTGAAGTGTGTGCAAGGAGCTCATGCAAAATGTGAAACGAAATGAACATTGGACAAGTTTATAAGGTGTTGGGTGAGTTGAGGGGGCGGTCCCATGAGTTGGGTGGGCCGACCCTCCTCCTAGGCGAGACAACACATTGTGAATGAGTCAGCTTGGGCGTTGGGCATGGGTCGGCTGGGTGACATAACCCGCCACCCACCCGTATATATTGGAGGGCGTTTGGAGGCAAACAACCATAATTCAATCAACACAAGTTCGAACAAGGAGTTTTGCAGTACGTGGATGAGCCTGCACGATGGGCGGAACTCGGGTGAAAAAACTTGTGTAGAAAAGTCATTTACAAAAGTCAGGTGAGAAACTTGGGCGAAAAACTCACGCAGGAAACTCGTGTAGAAAACTCGGGCAAGGACGAACTCGGGCGAGGTCGTTCTCGGTCGAAGTCGTTTAGGCAAAACTCGAGCGAGGTCATTGGGCGACCTAGGTGAAGTTGTTCGCGTGACCTGGGTGAGGTCATCGGGTGACCCGGGTGAAGTCGTTCAGGTGGACTGGGTGAGGGCATCGGGCGACCCGGGTGAAGTCGTGTGGTGACTCAGGTGAAGTTATTTGGGTGAACGAGTTCGGGTGAGCAAGTGGACGTGAGACTGGCGGTCGGGCGAGGGCACGTCGTGCACGTCGAAATGAAGAATTGTGCGGACGGGTGACTTGTGTAGGGCGTGTCGTGCACAACAAAATAGTGGAAATGGTGAAGTGTTGGAGTTGTGAACGGAGGTGTGACTCATGCGAAGGCACCTGTGTGTGGCGACTTGGTTACAACGAGGTGCACCCAAGTTGGGAAAACAACACGATCGTGTGACGAGGTGAACGAAGGGTTGGTGAGTCATCCGGCGACTGTGCTGAGGTGCGGACGAGCTGGGCAACCGAGTTTGCCGAAGTTGGAAAATTGGTTAAGTGTAAATTTGGGGTTTCCCAAGATTTAACTTATACTTTGTAAAAGTGGAAAATTATATATATTGATATCGGGTAGACTCATATTGCAAGGAGTGGCCCCTCCCTTTATATTGTTGTGCAATTGTATATGTGTTAATTGTTGTTGATGATGAATTTGTATGGGTTTTCACCTGTATAAAGGCTAATAATAATACTTGGTAACAAAAAAGTAAACTAAGTATGAATGTTAGGTGTAGTCTACAATCATAAGTATTGGTGAAAAGAAAATGGTTGGTAGTGCCGCAACTTCCTATAAGTGGTTGAAATACCCGCAGGTGTAGGGGCGTGACAGGGAGCATCTTATCCACAGTTTCATAAGGTTGGAGCAACCATAGTCACGGTACTTGCAACGAGGTATTTTTTTTAGTATGAGATGTAAAAGAAAAACCCCAAATTCGCTGCAATAAACTAAAAATATGGAAACGAAATGTTTTACCCTTCTAGTAACAGTAACCTATAAAGCGTATGCAACCCATGAAACAATCATGGAAAAACCCATGAAAAAATGACTGGAACTGTGGAGCTCCAGGTGAACAGTCCACACGGCGTAGGAATGTGAACTGTTGTGACCTGAGGAAAGATAATGTCGACATAACCAAGTTTCCACAAAGCAAATCTCAAGAAAAGAACCAAGACAAATGACTAGGCATAGGGGTGGCATACCCAATTCGTTACCAAGGTAACCCAGATCCCAGTAAGTCGTCGGATGAAGTCCTTTGACCAGATGATGCCTCAAATTATAGATGGAAACTGGAGGATGAAGGACTTGAAAACTGTCGGCCATCCCACCGCATGCCAACCGACAAGTGTAAAGGGGAATTAATGATAAGCTATGTGTATAGAAAAAATTTAATTGCAGAACATTTAAAACATGTGTAAGGTGTATTAATCTGTAGATGTAAAAACATGTGTGATATGGTCTGGCGGTACGTGTAACCTATGGAGTATTATAACCTGGAGTACGAGAAATAAACAATCACCATAATGTGAACTATTAACATTTCGATATATATATTGCAATATCTTTAACCATCAGATTGAGACCTTGTTTACATAGGTTATGGTAATTTTTTTTTTTTAATTTATGATTATATTGTTAAGTAGTTGTGACAATTGGTATTAGAGCCCTCAGGGTACTACACTGAGGCCTGAGTGAATGAGTGTATGAATAAAAATAGAAGTTATGATGCACATAGAAGTAGTGGACACAACATGACACAAGGAGTAGGATACACCCCTTCTGGTGGAACTATAGGACATAACACAGAGGTATGGGTACAACTGGGAGAAGAAAATCCAAGTACTAACGCTCCTTTATTAGAAACAGTCTAGCAGTTACGAGAAGAGATGCAAAGTCTGCGAGGTGATAATGAAAGATTACACTAGAAAATATTATGAAAAGCTTGTCAAATAGGCATAATCAAAGGAATCCAGACCCTAGTCAAGGAGAAGAAAATAGGACTGAATCTCATAGAGCACAAGAGGAACATTAGGACTCTGAAGGAGAAAAAACTGGTAATGAAGAAGGATCGGATAACTCCTCTGGTGAAAAGGGACTAAAAAGGAAGAAGTCAGAACTCCAAGGGGAGTTCAAAAATATTAAACCACCAACATATAACGGTGAGGCCAAAGAAGCGGCAAAAGCCTAGTTAATTAATATGAATAAATATTTTCATATATGAATATGATGACAACTTGAGGGCAAGGTTAGTCATTTATCAGCTGCAAGGCAAGGCCACCCTGTGGTGCGAACAAATCTAGACAGTTAAAGAGATCAATGAGTAGGAGGTCACCTAGGAGAAATTTCAAAAGCATTTCAAGGATAGATATTTGACTGAGCGGTTCTATGATGATAAAGAAAAGGAGTTTCATGACTTGAAACTAGGACAACAAACTATGGATGAATTTATAGCAAAATTCACCTCTCTATTAAGATACGTTCCTTACATCCAGGATGAAAAGGCTAAAGTCTAGTGCATTATCAACAACCTACCTACCTTCATGAAGGAGAAATTGGAATTTGATAATCTAGGAACAATGGATGAAGCAATTCGAAAGGCTCAGATCTGTTACTAACAAATGAAACATAAGGTCGAAGTTAATAAAAGCTGGCTAAGTAAGAAAGGGTAGAATTTTTTTATAAATAATAAGAACATGAAGACTGCAGGTACCAAATATCTGAGACGAAAGGGACCAAATGGATATGCTAATAGTTCTGATGTACCTATCCGTATCTTTGTAAGTAAGTAAGTGTGGGGTATCATTTCCGTTCACTCACCCGGCCTAGGGGAGGGCGAAACAACAAAGGCGTGGAACTCATAGGGGTGCTCGACCATAAGGACCTTTAGGTGCTCGACCTTAAGGACCTTTAGGTGCTCGACTGTTAAGGACCCTTTAGGGTGCGTAAGCACGCTCGACTAGAAATCAATAGAGGTACAGATCTTAGAATGAAATAAAATAAAATGAAGCATTAAGTAAGCTGGAAACTAGTCAGATTCCTAAACCTCTCTTGCAATGTTGGGGCTGTGGGGAAACCCATTACTACAAGAATTCCCCTCATAGAGGGAGAAAAAAACCTGTTGCAAATGTTCATGAAGCTTCCATTGTTGGTGATATGGTCTGGAACATACCCCCAGATTAATGCAGCACTGGAAGATCGCCAAGAAGATTATCAACCCTCGATGGTGGAACTCGGAGGTAAAATATCCAATCACCTTGTTTCCATTTTAATAGATCCACGTGCTAGGTTGAACTATCCCAGTCCCATAATAGTTGATTTATGCCATCTAAAAAGTTCAAAATTTAAGAACCTGTCGCTGGTTCAACTAGCCACAAACACTAAAAGAAGAGTAATTGCAAAAATATAAGATTGTGAAATAAAACTTGTCGGACAACAAATTAAGACAAATTTAAATATACTACCATTAGGTTCCTATGATGTCTTGATTGACATGGACTGGTTGGAATGACATTGGGCCTTAGTGAACTGTAAGGATAACACTATTAATTTTCTGTCAAATGATGGTACCAGAACAGAAGTTCAGGGTGTTAAAAGAGAAGTCAAATTACGACCTGTTACAACCCAGCAGCTAGCAAGATGCATGCGTAAAGGTTGTCAAATCTATGCAGTTCAAGTAGGGTATATAAACTCCAAATATAAAGTATCATTCCTCAAGAAAATACCAGTGATCCAAGAGTTTAAAGACATGTTTCCAGAAGATTTCCCTAGACTACAACCCAAAAGGAACCTTGATTTCACCGTAGAACTAGTCCCTAGAGTTGCCCCGGTCTCCAAAGCCCATACAAAATGAGTATCCCTGAGTTGACTGAACTAAAAATACGGCTCCAGGAGCCCTGTTGGGAACGGGTCCCCTTGGGGTCAATTTTGGAGTTAAAAACCCATGTTTTGGGGCAGAAGGCCCGAAGTTTGTATAAAGAAATGTAAAATCTCTGCATTTTGTGGTTGCAGAGCGTGAAGATATCTAAAGTCAAAAAGGGTTTCTCGCCTTTAGTCTAGATAGGTTGTGTCAGTTTTAGAGATCCGCCCTTGGTCCGCAGACCATGGGATTGTATAAAAAGGAGGTCTTAGAGGAGTCTAAAGAAGTAGGTGAAGTAGAAGTATTGGATGAGTCTGTAAAGAGCTAAGAGTGAGAGTCTTGGCATAGGAATAGGCTCTGCAACTAAGTGCGCAGACCCCTGCAGATGTGTGCACAGGGTGGATAGAGTCTATATCGAGAGTCTAAACCATCAATAAAGAGAAGTATTATGAAATTACTGTGTATTTTTCCTCTATGGATCACATGTGATTATGTTAAGTTATGGTTTTATGTTATAATGATAATTTGATGTGAAAATGTATATGTTTCTATTTGTTATATGAATGCAAATAATGATATATGTCTACGCGAAGATAGTCTTAACTCCATGGTAAATTTGGCGAACACTTAAGAGAATTCAGGAAATTATACAATAACGCAGTAGCAAAGGTGCATAAGTACCTGAGCCATGGGGTAGTGTTACACAAAGGACATTCATATACCTTCACGAGGGTTCTAAGAGACAGAAGAGAAAGTACATCGATAAGCCCTAAAGGCTTATCGATCTGTGTGATAGAAGGGCTTAAGGTATAAAACTGACATCATGACCATCTCAGGGTGCAGAAACTTGGTTCCTGCATCCCCCCATGTTGCTTCAGGTGAGACTTAGGTCCGTACTCTGTATACTAATGCCGAAAGGGCCAGTACTGTAGGGATTTGCTTGGCTGACTAACGTTGAACCTGGGTCAGGGCCCATCAAGCCAACAAATGGTTCTGTTCCCGGGGCTGGGATCTACGTAACAAGATGTGTGATGTCGCATCATTGGAGTCCAACTAAGAAAGAGATCGAAGACTGGTTGGATAGAAAGATCCACGAATTCGCAGTGCAAGATAACAGGAATTCATGATTGATGAAAGAACAGTGGTTGGACAATTATTTGTACACAAAAATACACAAAATCTTCTTTTGTTCCTTCCCAGTTGAGTTATACAAGTGGATTGTGAAGTTGGAAAACGGCCAAGGGAGTTGGAGGCTTGACAATCCGATTGTTTGGACACCAGAGTTAGTGTGGATATTAGAAGCCTTTGAATATAAGATCACGCGTGCTCTCAAACATTGGCTCGACTGCATCATAAGAGGGTTTGTGATAGATTTCGTGGTCGATACTTCTGTCAATTACAACGAAGCAGAGTGCCGCTTCTTCAAAGGACCACGAGGTAAGTATTTGAAATCACTGAATACTTGGATTAAGATACTCATGTGAAAAGCGGGTCATGCAATTACCTTGATGTTTGGAGGTATGCGAAGTGGAAGCTCTTTTAGGGACGGAGGAAGAAAAGGTACTCAATATATCTAGCTGATTGAACCTCCTTTGAGTGATGACGAAGGAGCAATGAAGTCTTCTCCACTGAGCGCTATTCAATTGATAAGACAATTGTCCCCGAAAATACCTACACCACCTCCATTCCCATCCCATCCATCCACACCACCTCCATCCTCACCTCCACCACTCACCCCATTACCCACACCACTGCCACCTCCACCACTGTTCAATATGGTGAACTCTGTAAAGCTACCTATATTCAAGGGCATAGGAAATGAAGATCCAGACTAATTTTGGTTCCTTATGATGGCTGTATGGGAAGATGAGGGTATCACAGACAACCAAATGAAGAAATCCACGCTGGTTAGTGCTTTTTAGGACCATGCACTAACGTGTTACATTAAGTACAATACTGATAACCCAACATCTGCGTTGGTAGATATCCAGACTACGCTGAATAGAGAATTCAGTAGACCTAACTCTCAAGTGCAATCAATTGTGGGATTCAAGGAGATCATGATGAAGCCTGGGGAGATGCCTTTGGATTTAGATCAAAGATTGAAGTGTATGATCCATGAAGCCAACATGAACCTAACTGATGGGTTCGTGGCCTCACTCCTACCCCACCTTAGGGTTGCGCTATCACAACAAAATATTGGGACCCACGACGAAGCTCTGGAAATCACGATGAGACTGCATGAAACACCCATGCAGGATGCTAACCTAAGGGTTTAGCAGTTTCACATGAAATTGCAGAGGCTTTGCCTCAAAATGTAAAGTCTGAAGAAAGGCAAAGAAACTCGGTCAGAGGCGTGTGAACAAGTATGGTGCCTGAAATTCAAAGCTCAGGGGAATGACAAGGATCATTGTCCCGTCTTTGCAAACTATGTTGCAGCAAGGGTACCAACGACTCTAAGGCTAAAGGCTGTGGTAGGGCCAAGTACAGGGCCCGCACTATGGTGTGCTATATGCCAAGTAACTGGGAAACATGTGACCGACAACTGCCATTTGCTGCAAAAATTCGTACAGACACCACAATAGCTCTTCTGCAATTTATGCCAATCAGTAGGTCATGATGAGCACAATTGTTGTAGTTATGAATTAATTATGGACAAGACACTTGCATACAGGGTGCAGGCAGAAACACAACCTTCAGACCAAGGCGTTGGGGGAAAGCGAGGTGAGTATCAGGGGCATGACCAAAGCCGAGGTGGAGGGGGGCTTGGTAGAGGTCGAGGGTAGCTAATTTATTACAATTGTGGAGGTCTAGGAAACTAAGCGAGAGATTGTCTGAATATGACGCGACTGTCATGCGGCTACTGTACTCAGTTTGACCATGCCACTGTGGATTTCCCTATATTGTTGGATAAGATTCATCAAAAGGGGGTGCAACCTCTGTAGTCGATGCAGAACCTCTAGATGATGAGGGTTGAGCCTTGTGAGGAATACCCTAAGATAAACATTATGTTGTAGAGCGGAACAACGACTAGGGAGGATAAAGGGAAGCAACCTATAGAAGGTGAATGGGTCCGCAAAGCACCAGAAAAAGAGACTGGGTTTGATTTGGAGTGCGTAAAAGAAAAATTTATGGAGGCAAAGAAAAGCTTCGCTGAGGCCTCTACCTCAGGAAGTCAGGAGAAACTAGTTGAAGAAATGGACCCATCCACGATTACCACGTTCTTAGAGATCAGCATGAAACTACTCCACGTTAGCAAGGTTGTTAAGGGACTGCAAGAACTGATTAATCAGTGCGCTGGCAAGGACACCGCTACTGGAAAACTGCACATAGTTAGAGAGCTTGGTAAGCATAAGGCAAGGACTGGACATGAGATGAGACTCACCGCACAAATAGGGGAATATGAAATGGACCAAGTTATCTTGGATCTGGGGTTTGATGTGAATGTTTTGCCAAAACAAACATGGGAAAGAATGGGGAGACCTACGCTTTAGTGGTCTCTGATCCGGTTAAGGATAACGAATCAACAGGAAATCATCCCAATGGGGAGGCTAGAGGGGTAACCATTGACATCGAAGGTGCGAGCGAACTGGCAAATTTTGAAGTAATAGAGATTGTGGATGATAGTAATTCTTACCCTGCACTCCTTGGGATCGATTGGGCCACTAACATGAATGGGGTAATCAACTTGAAGAAGAAAAAGATGATATTTAGAAAGAAATCGCTCTGCATAGTGGTGCCACAGGATCCTGTAGAAGGACCGCGCTATATAGAACTAGTCCATGATTATGAAAGTGATGACGATTTGGACTATATTTACAAGATAACGGTGTGAGACCAGGATTGAGTAAATCCGAAAATGGATGGAAATATTGCATGGGACCGTGAGAGCTCCGCCACATCAGATTCAGACGAAGAACTAGAGCATTGGCAGAATCGGCTGCATGAAGTGTCTACGCTGCGTTGTAATATGATGACCAAGTCCTTGTGCTGCGTATCATCATAGGTAAGGAATCTGCGTCACTCTGATGGGCTAACTGACGTGATCACTTTTCGGATGCATTTGAAAGGGAAGTGCCGAAGAAGCATCACTTTCAGGCCTTGGATTGGGCACTACATGCTACACCTGCAAGATTGTGGGGTACGCACAAGGATAATTTCAGTGATTGGTGCAAATATAGGAGGATGATGAGAATACATTTTAGACAACTGAAAGTACGAATGACATACATGTATGATGGAAGGGATGAACTGCGTGATCACCTGGCCAAATGGACTAAGGCTTATGGAGCAGAGCCCAGCCTAAATGGGTGCATTTGTTTTGTCATACCCTTGATGTCATGCCAATGAATTAGTACTTGGAAACAAAGCCCCGCCATGGCACTGAAGAATGGGATATCTTGTGCCAAGGGTTCATAATGAAGTTCAGCTTTGATGATGGGTTTGACTATATTGACATGGCGCTACAAGAGATTAAAATGATGATATTTAGGATACCACAAGATCCTTTGGACCTGATTCAACTTGATTGGACTACCTAGCTTAGCCACGCACTGGAATGCTATAACATGACCGCTGAACAAGAAGACGAGGATCCAAAAAAGATTAATATTCCGGAAACTGAGGGTCACTGTGAGGTTGAAGGACCACAGATAAAGGATCCAAACATAACCACACTGCTGAAAATGAGAGAGGTCAACATTGGCACAGAGGCAGAACCAAAATTTGTGAATATTGGGGAGTATTGGGACACACGATAGTAGATAAGGTCACTGAGCTCCTCTGCCGATATCAGGATTTGTTGTCCACGAAGTTTTTTGATCTGAAGGGAATAATAGGAGACCTGGGTGTCATGAAGGTCACCCTGAAACCAAGCATGAAACCTGTGAAACAAAGACCTTACCACCTTAAAACGAAGTATAAGGAAAGGGTCCACACTGAGTTAGATAAGATGCTCGCAGTAGGTATTATTGAACTAGTGGAAGAATCTGAGTGGGTAAGCCCAATAGTGGTTCAGGAAAAGAAAGAGAAAGAATAAATAAGGATATATGTAGATCTCTAGAAATTGAATGACGATTGTGTGCATGATCCTTTCCCGACCCTGTTCATTGATGAGGTCCTAGATAATGTAGGCAGCCAAGAATCATACTCTTTCATTGATGGGTTCTCTAGGTACCATCAGATCAAAATCGCGTCTGAGGATAGAAGCAAGATGACCTTCATGACTGAACGAGGATATTTTCAGTACATTGTGATGCCTTTTGGGCTGAAGAATGCACCAGCGATCTTTTCGTCCGTAGTCATTGCGACATTCAAAGATTTCATTCATAAATTTCTGGAGGTATACTTTGACGATTGGACAATGTTTGGATTAGTCAAGCACCATGTGGTGAGTCTACGTTTGATGCTAGACACATGTAGGAGATACTAGATCGTGCTCAATCTGAAGAAGTGTCTGTTTTGTGTCCCTTTTGGGATCCTGCTGGGTCATGTGGTATGCAGACAAGGATTGATGGTAGACCCCATGAAGATCGCAATGATAATTAACTTGGAGGCACCGAGGAATGTGAAACAGTTGCGCACAACTTTAGTGCATACTGGATACTATAGGAAGTTGATCAAGAGCTATGCCTAGATCATCGCTCATATGGAAAAATTGTCGAAAAAGGATGCTACGTTCTATTGGAATGATGAATGTCAAAATATCTTGGATGTTCTAAAAGAGAAAATGGTGATCGCGTCAATCCTACTCTTCCTGGACTGGAAGAACGAATTTCATGTGCATGTGGATGCATCATGTATTGTGCTGGGGGATGTGCTGACACAGGCTAGTGAAGGAGAACTGGATCATCCTATAGCGTTCACAAGTAAGAAGCTATCTAAATCAGAGAAAAATTATTCCATGACAGAGCGTGAAGGATTAGCTATGGTGTATGCGCTCTAGAAGTTTAGGCACTATTTGTTGGGTAGACAATTTAAGATGTATATAGATCATTTCGCGTTGAATTACCTGGTCAACAAACCTGTGTTGGTGGGAAAAATATGTAGGTGGTTGTTGTTGTTCCAGGAGTACGACTTCGAAGTTATTGTAAAGCCAGGACGACTAAATGTGGGACCCAACCATCTGTTGTGCATTGAAACTATAGAGGAACAGACTAATTTGGAGGAAGGACTAACTAATGCATGTCTCTATGCAGTGCACGTCGTAGATAGTCACTTTGAAGATATTATCCACTTCCTGATGATAGAATTGACTCTGGAAGGTTATACTAGCCAACAAAAGAAGGAACTAGTAGTGCACGTAGCAGAATTTTCTATCATTGCAGGGCACTTGTACAAAATGGGGTTAGATGAAATATTGCGACGTTATGTGCTTGACTTTGAATGAAGCAATATCCTCTCTTAGGCTCATGGAGGAGTTGCAGGAGGACATTATGCAAGGAAAGCAATTGTGCAGAAGATTCTACGCGCTGGGTTGTGGTGGAAAACCAGGCATAAGGATTCGAAAGCATATTGTAGGGCATGTGATGCATGTCAAAGGACTGGTAGCCTGTCGCGGAGGGATGAATTGCCTCTGATTCCATAGGCGACGTTACAACCATTTGAGAAATGGGCGATTGACTTTGTGGGTCCAATTCAGCGTTGAGGAAAGAAGATGGGTGCGTGGTACATCATCACCGCGACTGAGTACTTGACTAGGTGGGTAAGGTGCAACCTGTAAAGGGCTGTACAGGCACGACAACAACAAAGTTTATTTTTGAATATGTGTTGACAAGATTTGGCTGTCCAAAGATCTTGATGAGCAATCACGGTATGCACTTTCTTAACAAAACAATCATCACATTGACATAAGAATTTCAGGTGTATCATCAGAAAAGTACACCTTACCATCTGCAGGTTAATGTGACAGTCGAAGCATTCAATAAGGTACTGGAGAGTGCACTGGTGAAGGTCTGCAATGCTCAGACAAATGACTGGGATGTGTGCATACCCGCAATTCTATGGGCCTACAGAGCGACTTGTAAGAAGCTGACTGGGAAAATGCCTTTCAGACTCATTTATGACATAAAAGCTGTGACGTCAATGGACTACATTGTACCTAGTCTACGCATAACATAACTCATAGGAATGGTGGATCGTGAAGCCCTAGAAGAGGGGCTAGCGCAACTAGCCAAGCTTGAGGAGGACCGATTTCTTGATGGATTTCATCAACAAGCTCAAAAGGAGCGCGAAAAGGCATGGCATGATTGGCACATCAAACTGCACACCTTCTAGGTAAATGATCTAGTCTTGCTATATGACAGTAAATTTGATAAATTTCCAGGGAAATTTTAAAATGCATTGGCTAGGGCCATATGTCATCAAGGAGATTATCAATGGTGGATTAGTTTAGCTGGTCAAATTGAATGGAGAACCCTTCCCAGGGAAGGTGAATGGAAACCAATTGAAGCCATACACCGGTGATCCAGCTAGGTGACTATATGAGGGAACACTAGTCTTAGTGCTCCAGGCAGCTGAAAGGAAGCACAGGTCTATAAACTACATTGCTCAGGTTGGAGAGCTGCATGACATGGAACTCCACAAAATGAAGAAATGTCACAGAGCCCACAAAACTGCATAGGGAGTTGCGCTACTGAAGGGAAAACCATGCAGGATAACCGGAAAGTTATGTTAAAGTCATTGTTCATGATTTGATGATGAAAAAACAGCCAAAGGGAGCAAGGGAGGGGGGAATTTAAGTCAGAATATATGGACCAGATCTTTGAAAATATGCTGCCAATCTAGCATTAATGAACTAATTTTGGGGGGAATGGTCGGATTTGAACTTGAAAGTGCCTATAAATTACAGGTGGCTACCGAGCAAAAAACAATTGGCATTTTGAGAATTGAGTTGTTGAGCTCTTAGGAGCACATGAACCATGAAAACTTTGAAGTTTTTCTAGCAAGTTCAGTATTTGAGATGTTGTCGAAGGAGACACAGGATTTGTTGCATAGCATCATGTCAATGCCTGCAGAAGCAGTGATAACCGAAGGAGCTGTTCTAGAGGTAGCTATGGCACCAAAGGGAGCTTCCCCAGAAGTTTCACTTGTGGAAGTACTGACAGAAGTGCCTAAACCCCCCAGGACACCCCAGCCAAGGCCTATGCCGACCCAAGAGGGCCCAAAACTGAAGAAGGACAAGCAGAAAATGCAGCCATCGGTGTGTGCATCACCTAGGAGGCACCCATAATCGGGAAAACCCACTGTGCAAGAAAAGGCCAAAATGATTGACCTAGAGCCAGAAGAAGAGGCAGAAGAAATCCCCATGGATGATGACGATATTGCAGTGGAAATGGAGGACATTGAAATTGAGGGGTCGGACCTCATCTTTAAGTTGCCTGAATACATTCCTTTACGCGGGGGCAAGATGAAGGTGCCCAAAGATATTGATGAGAGTAAGGTCACCCTGCACACACCCCTCCTGCTGGAACAAATTGTCTTTGAGGGACCACGCTTGGGTCATGTCCCCCTTTTGAAGTTGGAGGACAGGGACTTAGCAGACACAGAGTGCTTCCCTCATTTAGTGACATACCAACTTATGCACCGTGTCTTCCATAAAAATATTGGAGTCATTGCATTAGAGCCAAGGAAGTGGCTGAAAGGCATGGACAAGGTAGGCCTGCTAAACCTGCTACGGGTTCTGCATTACAACCGCGTACCTATCACGATGGTAGTGATCAAGAAGGTGATGTGCTTAGTGCATGATGGGTGTTTATGGCTAGAGGAGTTGATACCCATCACGGACATGTTGATCCATAGGATCACGTGGCTGCCATACAGAGGAGAAAATTTTTCCATAGCGTTTGGTGGAAAGGTCGGTGAGCATGCGCTTGTCGAGGCGATGAAGGAAAAATTCAAGCTTGTAAAGAAGGAGCATGGCTACACCATTTTGAGTATCTGTGACCCCACGGTCAAAGTGGTGACGCAAATCTTGGCAGGGAAGGTCATGTAGAAGTGTCGTGTAGATGAAGTGCTAGCACGAGTGATAGCTTTGGCGGCCCAGTCCTTGGAGGGAGTTCAATCTAACTGGGCATGCTACCTCAGTGGTGAGTTCCTCATGAACTACTGCAAGGCGCAAGATCACAGTAATACTTTCCACTATGCATGTCTATTGTTGTCCATAGTGTTGGTTATGTGGGAGCTACCTAAAGATAGCCAATTTCCTCTGGTCGTGCCAGACCTACCAGAGGTAGCGAAGTTTGCTTCGTTGTGGGTGATGAAGGATCCCTAGCGGATAAAGGAAAACAAGTTCTTCTGGATTTTGATGGAAATGAGCATCCATATATCCATCAACTGCAAGCTGTGGCTAACACCTACAAATTTTCACAAGTTGTAAGAATACATGGAATTCAATACTGACTTCCACCATGTCTCCATATGGGCGTGGAAGGACCCTGAGCAAAAATGGCATGACCTGCCATACTTGGCCATAGATGATGCAATTCCATCAGTCATCGGTTACTAGTTGGTCTATTGGCACAATGCCACGGACTCGGCATTGTGATCCAACAAGACCGTCGCATAGTGGAAGAAGGAAGAAGCCAAGTTGAAGATGGAACAAGTGACTGCAAAGAGGAAAAAGGAGGCCGATGCCAAGGCCAAGGCAGAGTGTGCTATTGAGCAGTAGTTAGGTGGACAGGCAGGTGAATAGGAGCGCGGCTCTGACCGGAGTTAGAAGTTTCCTTGCCTGAAGACTAAGGAAGAAGATGATCAGATAGAGCAGGGAGGAGCAGACCTGGAGACGACTTCATTCTGCACCAAGCACACTAGAGATCGAGAGAATGTAGGGCCATGGAAGAAGTCCAAGGCTAGAAAGATGTCTCTGGACCCGATCACCCTAATGGAGGGGGACTTAAATGACATAGGTGATACAATGCGAGATGCCACTGCAAAACTACTGCAGTGGTTCGAGCAGAAACAATAGCAGGCATTGGGTACCATACAGACAGGTTTGCATGAGCTATAGATCCACGCATCATAGATATAGACCAGGATGACATCAACCAGCTTGGCACCTGACACCTTAAAAGCTGCAGGAATGCTGCGTGCAAGGGATCCTTGAGAAATAGTGTTGCTGGATGGAGCACTGACAACAAAGACTGAAGCTGATAGACCCACTGTCAATGCCCTCAAGAGAGTTGGACTCAACCTAGCTATGCTTCCCAATGAGATGGTTCACCTTTTGTAGGACGACGTGATCATGGAACTTCGGGCCCGTGAATAATGTACATTACAGGTGATTAGTGAAAAGAAGGTAAACAACACCCAACTAACCATGCAAAGAGACTCCACCCTTAACCTTGTCAAAGACATTACAGACAAGAACCAATGCATTGCCATAGTCGTGGCTGAGGCGTGCAGGACTGTTCTGGAGCTCGGCATTCTCGAGGCTAAACCGATAGATGTGAGGGTTTGGAAGCTCATTGCTGGAGTGCACAACGTACGAGCTGGACCTCAGAATTGTAGAGTTGCAGTTGAAGGCCCAACCTTCGACTCTGCCAGAGATCAGAGAGCAGTGCAAGACTGTTTTGAAAGATGCGGTAACAGCAGTAGAGGGTGCAGTAAAGGATTGTACCACACTCTTCAAGAAATCGCTTGAGGTAGTCACCTACCTGCAAGAAGATCCTACTGTACAACAGCTGGAAATAGAAGCATGGGAACTGCAGCAGTACTACGACAATGTCAAAGCGATAGCATGCACTTTTTCCATCATGCAAAGGTTAGCTAAGTTGCAGGAGGCCAAGGCATTGAAAGAGTAGGTAGATGCAGCTTAGCACAAGGAAGCTGTGTTGAAGGCTCGCTTGAAGCCTTGTTTGGAAGAGGCCTAATTGATCATGACCACTATTGAAGGCAAGCTGGCTAGTCTGTAGGTTATGTAGCAGAAGATTAAGTCAGACAACGCAGGGCCAGCGACAGAGCAGTTGGTCTAGGAGATGAAGTAAGTAGAAACACAGTGCATCGCCGAGATAGTAGTTATCCAAGTCGAGCTGGGAGGTCTTCGCAACAAGATCTTCATGCCATCTGGGTGACTTGAGGGCGAGTCACCATGTTTATGCTGGGGGCTTGTTGGGAACAGGTCCCCTGGGGGTCAATTTTGGGGTTAAAAACCCAAGTTTTGGGGTAGAAGGCTCGAAGTTTGTATAAAGAAATGTAAAGTCTCTGCATTTTGTGGTCATGGAGTGTGAATATATCTAAAGTCAAAAAGGGTTTTCTGCCCTTAGTCTAGATAGGTTGTGTCGTTTTTAGAGATCCGCCCTTCATCCGCAGACCATGGGATTGTATAAAAAGGAGGTCTTAAAGGAGTCTAAAGAAGTAGGTGAAGTAGAAGTACTAGATGAGTCTATAAAGAGCTAAGAGAGAGAGTCTTAGTCTAGTAAGAGGCTTTGCAGTTGAGTGCACAGAGGCCTAAGGTAGAAGTCCGTAGTTGAGTGCATGGATCCTTGCAGTTGTGTACGCAGGGCAGATAAAGTTTGTATTAAGAGTCTGAATCATCAATAAAGAGAAGTATTTTGAAATTATTGTGTGTTTTTCCACTGTGGATTGCATGTGATAATGTTAATTTTTGGGTTTATGTTATAATGCTAATTTTATACGTGAATGTATATGTTTCTATCTGTTATATGAATGCAAATACTGATATATGTATACACGAAGATAATCTTAACTGCATGGTAAATTTGTCGAACACTTAAGATAATTTAGGAAATTATACAATAACATAGAAGAAAAGGCACATAAGTACCTGAGCCAGGGGGTAGGGTTATGCGAAGGATAGTTGTATACCTTCGTGAGGGTTCTAAGAGATGGAAGAGAAAGTACATCGATAAGCCCTAAAGGCTTATCGATCTATGCAACGGAAGGGCTTAAGGTATAAAACCAACATCACAACCATCTCAGGGTGTAAAAACTTGGTTCATGCATCCCCCCATATTGCTTTGGGTGAGACTTCGATCTGTGCTCTGCAGACTGATGCCGAAAGGGCCAGTAGTGTAGGGATTTGCTTGGCTGACAAACATTGAATCTAGGTCAGGGCCCATCAAGCCCTGGTTTTGTTTGTAAGGAAGAAGGATGGTACTTTTCATTTATGCATAGATTTCAGACAACTGAACAAGTTAACAATTAAGGATAAATATCCCTTACCTCGAATTGATGACCCCTTTAATCAAGTTAAAGGAGCGATGGTATTTTGAAAGATTGATTTGACATTGGGATTTCATCAAATTCGAATCAAGGATGAAGATATTTACAAGACTGCATTTAGAACACGTTATGTCTATCACAAGTTTGTAGTCCTACCATTCAGACTCACTAATGCTCCAGCAAATTAATGAGAATGATGAATGGAATCTACCATCCTTACCTGGATAAATTCATTCTTATCTTTATTGATGACATTCTAGTGTATGTCAGAAGTATTGAGGAACATAAAGAACACCTTCAGATAGTGTTGCAAACTGTAAGGGAGAACCAACCTTTCGCTAAATTTAGCAAGTGCAATTTCTTTAAGGACCAGATTCAGTATCTAGACCATGTCATGCCTTCCGAAGGCATAACTGTAGATCCAGAGAAAATTAAGACCATATTGAACTGTCCTTTTCCAACTAATATGACAGACATACGCTCCTTTATGGGTCTTACTGGTTATTATAGGAGATTTATCAGGGGATTTTCTAAAGTCGCTTATCCAATTACCTCACAAAAAAAGGGAATAGGTTTCAAATGGTCTAAAGACTGTCAGGAAAGTTTTGAAAAATTAAAGCATTTACTCACTGTAGCACCAATACTAAATATTGCATATCCTAAAGAATATTTTATAGTTTGCATAGATGTGTGCAAAGAGGGCGTAGGTGGAGTATTAATGCAAAATGACAAGGTAATTGCGTACGATTCATGCAAGCGAAAAGAGCATGAACATAAAGATTTTGCCTATGATTTGGAACTAACTGTTGTAGTTCACGCATTAAAAGTATGGTGGCACTACCTATTGGGGAAAATATTTTTTCTCAAAATAGATCACAACAACTTAACTAGTTTCTTTAATCAACCTACCTTGAATGCGTGCCAAGATTGGTGGACTAATTTCTTAAGCAAATTTGATTTTGAAATCAAACATTTGAAAGGAAAGGAAAATAGTGTGGCAGATGCATTAAGTAGGACGCTGCAGCATATCTATGAGGTTTCATTTAGTCAAGTTGAGTTCAATTTTTTTGATCAACTAAAGGAAGAAGCTCAGAAGGACCCTGAATATGGCTATCTTTGGCAACAAGTGAAATCTACACAAAATTCGTCGGAGAAAAAAGAGTATAGTATTAACTTGGAGGATTTATTGATTTCCAGAAATCGTATTTATGTTCCTAATCAACTGTCATTAAAACAAATCATGTTAGATGAATTTCAAAGAAGTCCCTATGTTGCTCACCCAAGCTATCAAAATCGTTTCTCTGCTATCAAGAAAAACTATTATTGGCCTGGTATGAGAAAGGACATTGCGAGTATTTAGCCAAGTGCTTGGAATGTCAGCAAGTCAAAGCTCAGCATACACATCCTACTGGGTTACTGCATCCATTACCCATTCCCGAATGGAAATGGGATACAATAACTTTGGATTTTATAACTAGATTACCTCGATCTAAAAGACAAAATGATTCAATTATGGTTGTTATAGAGAAACTAAGCAAAAAAAATCATTTTGTACCTGTGAAGTCCACATACCAAACTGCCCAAATAGAGGATATATTTATGAAGGAAATTTTTAGGCCGCATGGTATGCCTCGTGTCATAATATCGAATTGGGATGTTGTGTTCACTTATTCTTTTTGGAAAGCATTGTTCACTGGTTAGGAACACAAATTCACTTCAGCACCGCTTCTCAACCCTAGACCGATGGACAAACCGAAAGGGTGAATGAAGTGGTAGAGGACATGTTTCACATGTATGTCATGCAGCAACCCAGAAAATGGGAAGAATATCACAAATTACTTAAAATGGGTCCTTTTGAAGTACTCTATGGAAGGAAATGTACCATCCCTGCAAACTGGAATAGTCAAGAGAACAATATGATATTAGGACCAAATATGTTGGAAGAAATGGAGAGAACCATGAAAAAGGTTCGAAAAAATTTGAAGGTCGCCAAAGATAGGCAGAAATTGTACATTGATAAAAAGAGAACCTATCGAGAGTTCTAGGTAGGAGATCATGTGTATGTACGAATTAAACCCAAAAGAAGCACTTTGATGTGGGGAAAGTGTGCCAAACTGGCTCGCCGGTTCTGTGGCCCTTTCCAGATTCTAGACCAAATAGGATCGGTAGCCTATCAAGTAGCCCTACCCAGCCACATTCGGGTTCATAATGTATTTCATGTCTCCCTTTCAAACAAGTAGGTGTATGACCTGAGACACATCATAAAATGGCAATAGGTTCAGGTAAAAAGATAAAATTATTTATAAGTATTTAACTAGGGATATAATTGTTATATGTGTGTGTCAATTATAAACATTTATGTTTGTGGTAGGTTGAATCGGAAGGAGAATTCTTGGTCGAGCCCTCGATCAGAGAGAGGTAATGTTGCAGAGGTGAGCTATCATCTAGGTTAAAGTGCAATGGAAGAACTTCAGCCCGGAAGAAGCCACTTGGGAGGATAAATATTTTATGCAGGAGGCATATCCAGAACTATTTCAGGAACAGATGGGAGACTAAACACTGGGGATGGTGTTTCGCTAAGGGGGATGAGATGTAACACTCCTAGACCTTTTAGTCATTTTGAACTTTTCTATTTTACTTTTACGATTGAGTAAAACTGATAAACACTTTGGTTAAGTTAGTGTTATTAGTTATGAATAATAAATTAAGTTAACAAAATATTACCATTGGCTCTTGTAGGAATTTACAAGGTAAGTTCCTTAGACATAACACCAAATGACAATGCTCTCAAATAGATCACAAATCAATACACAGTATTCTTGACGTGGTTTAAACCCTCAAAGAGGGAAATAGTTCACGGCCTGAGCCAACACAGCCACTTCAGGGAATTTCTTAGTAAAAGAATGAAAATTTACATAAGCTTCTCTCATGAATGGTTACCTTACAAATGACCCTCCATGCTCTCTAATTAGAGGTCATGGACCAATCGAGTGTTAAGCCACGGATCAAGTGTCGGTAATACCGAGGAGAGAATGAATCGTCAGATCACTAAATATCGTGATCGTCAGATTGTAAGTTACAAAATTACATAATAAAGAAACACACTTTAACTAACTCTACACTAGACCAAGTTATACTTAACTATTTCCTATGTGTCGGAATATCCTAACATCCCCCCTTAGAACAACTTGGGATAGGATTGAAGGATGTACAAATATGACAGGCATTAGAGCCTATCCCCCCTTAGTAACAACTTCTTGAACTGCAACCATAAATCGAAGTTTATTAAACTTCGCGTCTGTGAGAGCCTTTGTAAAGATGTCTGCAACTTGATCATCAGCAGAACAATATTGCACTTCAAGAACATGGTCATGAATGAGCTTTCTGATGAAGCGCATGTGTAGTTCAATGTGTTTGTTGTGCTAATGTTGGACTGGATCTTTGCATAGTTGAATGGAACTTTGATTATCACACCAAAGTGTAGTCAGATGTTGCTACTGAACGCCAAACTCTAACAGGATATGACAAAGCCACAAGGCTTCCTTACTAGCTTCTACGATGCTACGATACTCTGCTTCTGTTGAAGAAAGAGAAATGGCACTTTGTTTCTTGCAATCCCATGTAATAGGTCTAGAACCAAGAGTGAAGACATAACTGACAGTGGACTTTCGATCGTCAGGGTCACCAGCCCAATTGGAATCAATGAAACCAACCCATAGTGGAGATGCTTTTGCATTGTAATGAATCCCAAAATGAATTGTACCTTGAACATAACGAAGTATTATTTTAGCTGCTTTCCAATGAATTTCATGTGGGTTTTGCATAAACCAAGCAAGAAGGCTAACAACAAAGGAAAGGTTAGGACGAGTGTGGGTTAGATATAAAAATTTCCTACAAGTTGACGGTATAAGTTAGCATCAACTTCAGGGGAAGTACATGTGACTGAAAGTTTGGCTCCAGATTGAAAGTTTGGCTTAAAGTCTTCCATTTGAAAGTGGCATAGAAGATCACATGCATACTTGGACTGGGAAAGGGAAATACCTTCCTTGGTTTGCAAGACATGAAGACCAAGAAAATAATGCAAGTTTCCTAAGTCTGTCATTTCAAACTTCTTTTTAAGGCTGGACTTCACATAGTTTATAATGTTGGGATCACTACCAGTAAGGATAATATCATCAACATAAAGAACAAGAATGATAAGAGACTTACCCACTTTCTTGGTGTAGACAGTATTGTTAGAATGACACCTAGAAAAGCCAGTATCTAAAAGAAAGCTATCCATTTTGGCATAACAAGCCTAAGGGGTTTGCTTGAGACCATAAAGAGATTTCTTAAGCTGACATACAAGGATGGATTATGTTTGTATAAAGCTAGTAGGTTGTTCCATATATATTTCTTCATGCAAGTCCCCATGCAAGAAGGCAGATTTAACGTCCGTCTGATGGACTTCCCATTTGAAAGAAGTAGCAAGGGAAAGAACAAGGTGGATAGAGTTAATTTTGGAAACAGGGGAGAAGGTTTCAGTATAGTCACGCATTCAACTTGTGAAAAACCCTTAGCAACAAGACAAGCTTTATGTTTATCAACTTTTCCATCTGGTCCATACTTGGTTCTGTAAATCCATTTGCATCTAGCAAGTTTTTGTCCCTTTGGAAGAGGAACAAGATACCATGTATCATTTTCCAATAATGAACGATATTCTTCATTCATAGCTATGTCCCAATCTAGATGGCCTAAAGCTTCTACAAAGGTGTCAGGATAACAATTGGATGAAGCTTGAGCCAGTAAAGAAGAGGCTCTATTGAACTAAGAATGTGTATGTTGCTGATCTGTAGGATCACCTACAAGAGAACCTATTGCATCCCGAGTAGTACAGACCCATTTTGGAAGCTGAGGAGCTGAAGGAGGATCCTAAGAAGGTGGGGGAGGATTGTCATCCTTGCTGTCATCATCTGAAGAAGGAATATTTTCAGAAATAGAAGGGATAGAGTGAGGTGGCACATCTGATGAACTAGGCTCGTAGGCTGATATATTTTCAGCAAAATTTACATATCTTCTAATGATAACATTTTTGGTCTTAAGTGGAATAATTCTATATCCTTTCACATCTTCAAAATATCCAACAAAAATACACTTTTAACTCTTAGGTTTTAAAGATTTATGTTTCTCATCTAGAATATGGACCCATGCTTCACTTCCAAAAACACGAAAGTGACTTACATTTGGTTTAATTGAGCTCCATGCTTCTTCTGGAGTGGTATTATTTAAAACCTTAGTAGGAGTGAGATTTACTATGTAATTTTCAAAGCTAATTGCTTCTACCCAAAAATTAAGACTAAGTTCTTTAGATTGAAGAATACAATTAACCATTTCCTTTAAGGTGTGATTCTTCCTTTCAGCCACACCATTTTGTTGTGGAGTATATGGAACAATATGTTGCATTTGAATTACATTCTCAGTGCAAAAGTTGATGAATCTGCTGTTAACATATTCTCCGCCATTATCAGATCTTAGCTTAAGAATTTGATGTCCAAATTGTTTCTTGACAAAGGCCTTAAACACCAAGAACATATTAAATACTTCACTCTTGAGTTTTAAGAAGTATACCCAAGTGCATTTGGATAAATCATCAATGAAATTTAAGAAATACTTGTATCCAGAGAAGGAAATAACTGGAAGTGGACCACATAAATCACTCTGCACAAACTGTAAAGGGGTTGAGGCGTGCCAAGAGGCACTTTTTTCAAAACTATCTCGATGATGCTTTCCGAGTACACATCCGGAACAAACACCATCTCTGCAAGATACCATTGGAAAACCTGTCACCATATTTTCTTTACCTAGATTCTGAAGGGAGCGATAGTTTAAGTGACCAAATAGCTCATGCCAAAGTTTGCTCACTTCATCATTATGAGCAACAAATATTGAGGGAAGATTTGATGACCCAAATTTGTTAAACTTATACAACCTTGTAGAATCATCAGCAATGCCAGTAACTAAAATATGTCTAGGATCTCTTAGGTCCTTAATTACAACATTGTGAGGTGAAAATTCAATGATTTTACCTTAACCTGAATGAGTTATCTGATATATAGATAGAAGGTTGAAGGATAAGGTTGGAACACATAATACAACATTAAATTGACCATTGTATAGATGAACAGTTCCAGTCCCTACAACACTAAGAGATCTATCAACACCAACATATATATTTTTGGTGTTACAATAATTTAAAGAAGAAAACATGGCTTTGTTTTTAGCCATGTGATAAGAAGCTCCAGAATCAATGATCCACTCATGAGAATGAGAAGAAGAAGATACATTTAGTGCATAACCAGAATAAGATTCTTGACAACCACATGCAAAAAGTGCTATTCTTGAAGATGAAGTTGAAGTTGAAGAGTGCTCTGAATGGATGTTATGCTTCTTCATTGCTGCTTCCAAGGCTTCCATATTCATAAAGCATTTGGATTCTAAGTGTTCATCTCGATTACAAAAGTGGCCATGTCTATTAGTCTTCTTCCCTTTATTTTTATTTGCCTTATCATTTTGTTGAAATGATTTTTCATTTTGAGACTGAAATTGCTTAGGACCCTTGTTTGGTTTAGGACCATTCCTTTTAGGATACTGCTTCGTAGGATTGTTTGAATTTGGTTGTTGTTGGGCGGCTAAGGCTTTCTTAGAAGAGTTTCCAAGATTAAGAAGACCAAGGTATAAGAGATTCTTTTGTTCTCTTATTAAAGAATCACAAAAGGCATCAAAAGAGGGGGACTTGTAGTCGTTTCCTTGAGAAATAAAGGCTTTTCCAGATTGGGAATGACTATGGTCAGATTTGATGCAGGATGAGATTAGGAGGAAGACCAAGGATGACTCTTCATCAAAGACTGACAATTAAGAGAACTATGCCTTAGCAATTAAGGCAAGGAAGGGGAATGGTAAAATTTCCCATTCCAAAACAGATTCTTATCATGGAGGTAAGAAGAAGGACATGGTGAAATTAAAATGATTTCATTGTCACAAGATGGGACACTTTGCTACAAATTGTCCATTGAAGAAGTCCAAGGAGAAGTCCTCAGGAGGAGCAGTGGGTGAGGATTTGGCCTCTGAATTCGAATTTGACTTTTCCCTCATTGCATACATGGTGTCTTCAATGATGGGAAGTGTCTAGTACTTAGACAATGGAGCCTCATTCCACATGACTAGTGACAAAGAGTTAGTCAGTGAACTGGAGGAGAAATATCTCAAGATGCATATCGAGATGGGTGATGACGGTAAGTATAATGTTACTGGTTTGGACACTATTACTTTTCAGAGGGAGGATGCAACTACACTCACTTTGAAGAATGTTATGCATCTACTCAGACTGACAAAGAAATTGGTATCTGTTGCCATGCTAGAGGAAAGAGGCTATGATGTGATATTTTCGAAAGGAAAGGCATTCCTTCAACACATAGCCACAAGTCAAGTAAAGAAGATAGGGATTCGAGTTCAGAATCTCTATAAGATAGAGGTAGAGGATTGTGCTACTTTGAGTTCAAAAGTGGAAAATATGTTGAGTTGAGACGTCGAAGAGTTGTGGTATAGGCAATTGGGCCACTTGCATCATGGGGCTTTGAATATATTGCAGCAAATCTCTACCAGTCTTCCCAAAGGTATGCTTGAGCAAGTTGATACATGCAAGGGTTGTAATTTGGGAAAATACACAAAGTCTTCCTTTGGAGACAGAGACAATCAAGTAGATTCTATTATGGAGAGAGTCCATTCAAATGTGTGTGGACCATTCTCGACAACATCCATGACCAAACACAGGTATTATGTTATATTTGTTGATGACTATTCTCGTAAATGCTGGGTATTTTTTATGCAGAAAAAGGATCAAATTTTGATAAATTTTTGTGAGTTCAAAGCATTGGTAGAGAAAGAGTCTGGCAAGAAGGTTAAAGCTCTATGGAGTGATAATGGTGGTGAGTATGTCTCCAATGAGTTTAAGAAATTCTGTGTGGCGGAAGGGATTAAACAAGAATTGATGGCACCCCATAACTCTCAATAGAATGTGGTTGTCGAGAGGAAGAAAAGGACCATAGTATGGGAAGTAGGGGTGATATTGCATGATCAGGGCCTACCACTACACTCATAGGTTGAGGCATGAAACACATCGGTTTGTGTTCAAAACAATAGCCCACATTGGATACTTGAGATGAAGACACTAGAGGAGGCTTATTCCGGTAAGAGACCAGATGTTGGTTACTTCCAGATTTTTGGGTCATTGATTTATTTCCCTGTGACCAAAGATGCACGAAAGAAGATTGAGCCAACAAAAGAGTTTGGGAACTTTGTGGGTTACACTGATACACCCCACAACTATCGAGTGTACATCCCGACCAATCGGATGACAATTGTTCGCAGGGATATCACGTTCGATGAGGAGAATGTTATGCGAGTATCTCTTGAGAGGGAGTTTGAGCTACATGCGGGTGAGGAACTTTTGGATACTAAGGTTGAGTGACCTCAGATTTATAGCAACCACATGTAGAGGTTCAGAGAGTGGAGACATCCAATCAGGCAGAATCTTCCAAAGAGGGAAGAAAGTGCACTAGAGAGGGTGATAGAATGTTGGATGATACATAGGAGAATGTGGGAGCACCCTCTTCTCAGCACAAGCAAAGCAGGTCACCAGAGAGGTACAATGGATACATGGCACTTATGGGTGCATGTGTTGTGACAGAGCCATCTTCCTTCTAGGAAATAGTGCAGTAGCTGGTTTGGGTTGATGCGATGGTGGAGGAGTATGACTCCATAGTTCGAAATAGTGTTTGGGATGTGGTATCGAGACCAGAGGATAACTCAGTTGTGAGCTCTTGTTGGCTTTATAAGGTAAAGAAAGTTGTAGAGGGTAGTGTAGGGAAGCATAAGGCCAGATTTGTGGCCCGTGGCCTTTCACAAGTAGAGGGGATTAACTATGATGAGACATGTGCCCCTATTGCAAGGTACTCATCAATCAGATCTATTTTGTCACTATCAACACAGATGGGTTGGAAGATCCATTAGATGGATGTGAAGATTTCTTTCCTCAATGGCATGATTGAGGAAGAGGTGTACATAGATCAGCTCGAAGGTTTTGAAACCTTGGACCATGAGTCGTGTGTGTGTCGACTGAAGAGAGCGTTGTATTGGCTGAGGCAAGCATCCCTTGCTTGGTACACCATGATGGATAGCTACTTCATTGGGTTGGGCTTCATGTAGAGTGAAGCGGATGCGAACCTATATCACATAGTGGTGGAAGGTAAGTTGTTGATCAATTTACTTTATGTAGATGATATTATACTGATAGGTAATTAGAAGCTCATCAAATCTAGCAAGGAGGACCTTGCAAGAGAATTTTAGATGAAGGACATGGGGCTCATGCATTACTTTCTTTTCATGGAGGTATGAGAAGGAGATGGGGAGTTGTTTTTATCTCAGGGTAAGTATGCCAACGAGATACTTAGGAGATTCCACATGGAGAGAAGTAAACCCATGGAGACTCCACTAACTGGTAACTGGAGGAAGGAGGATCCTACTTTAGGGGAAGTATTGGAAGCTATTGTTTACAAGAAGCTTGTGGGTTCACTCATGTACTTGGTGAAAACATGACCGAATATGTGCTATGCAGTTAACCAGCTTAGGTAAGCGATGGTTAGGCCAACCAAGATGTATTGGAAGGTGACAAAGCATGTATTGAGATACCTCAAAGGAAATACTCAATTTGGGTTATGGTACAGATGGACGGAGGGAGTGAAGCTTCAAGGCTTCATTGATGCAGATTGGGAAGGGAGTCCATCCGATATGAAGGGAAAATCAAGAGGGATGTTTCATATTGGGTCAGCGATAGTTTCTTAGTACAACAGGAAACAAATATCAGTTGCACTCAATTCACCATAGGCAGAGTACATGGCTACAAGTCAGGCAATATGTGAGGCTATCTAGATGAGGAAGACCCTGGTTGGTTTGTTTGGTCAGCAGATGGATCTGAAAGTGATTTATTGTGATAATTAAAGTTGTCTCAATATCTTTGAAAATCCAGTCTTTCGTGATCGGTCGAAGCATATTGATATTTGGTATCATTATCTCAGATATTGTGTATTGAGGCAGATCATGTTGTTAGATTACATTCCCATAGAGGAGAAAAATGATGACATCTTGATAAGGCATTGTCAAGATGTAAATTCCAGTTTCATAGAAACAGGATTGGGGTAGTTGATAATTCCTTTCTTGTTGAGAGGGAGTCTTGAGAAACGACAACAAGAAATTCTAGTTTAATTTGTCCTTAAATTAAATTTGAATTCTATTCTCATAACAACTTAAAATTAGATAATTAAGTTTATTAAACTTACTTAACTTAGGAAATTCGAATTGGAAGTCTTTCTATCATCATGTGTATGTTCTCCCTACTTTGTAGGAGTCCAATGTGAGTTAATTGTGAGTTGTAAAATAGAAGACTCAGTTTCATGAGTTAGTTCAGTTAAATTAGTTCTCAAACCGATTGAGTGAACTAATAGTGAGTTAACAGTTAATGATGTCACTAATGAACTCCACCAGTGCTACTCTAGTTAACTAAATATTTAATCATCAGAAACTCATGCATGTCGATTATGAGAAAGAACCAGTTGAGACTAGAGTGAAGGGACAATGTACTATTTGTTTTAGATTTTTCTGAGTTGCACGGATAGTGCATGAATTCAGGAATTGACCATTGATGGATTGAGCAGTTTTTAGAGGATATATTTCCCTTTAAATACAAGTTATCCTCCATAGGAATTACGCATTGAAATAAAGACTTGGAGATCTTGTGAAGAGGCAAGATTTGGCCTTGAGCTTGCTTATGAGGTGGATATTGAATTTTTTGAGTGCTGGGATTGTTCTAGAGAGAACTAGCATTGTAATTTCATCTTGATTTTCCATATTAATACAAAGAGATAGTGGGGGAGTTGTGGCTTTCCCCGGATATTTATTTTGTTATGTGCCTTTGATTCTCTTCCTCTATTTATTATTTCTTGCTCGATGTTTATGGGCTTCCACTGTAAAGAGTAGAAGTAGATTCTTGTCTCTTGCTTTAGTAAATTATATTAGCTTGTGAATCTACATGATTTTCTACATGCAGATTTGGAACATGTGAGATCGTTGGAAAATAGGAAGACTGAAATTCTTAACATATAGGAATTCACATGGAGGCTCAAGATCAAGGCGGCATAGTTATGTGAAGGGGACTATAACACTAAATTTTTCCACCGATATGCAAATCAAAGGAAAAAAATTAATGCTATCTAGTAAATAGAATCTTCTGATGGGCATAACAAATATACTACCCCTGAAATACAAGATGAAACTATAAAAAAAATTGAACACTTTTATAAGGCCAGAGAGGATGTGGATTACAAGGACCAGATATGGGCTTTGGAACTATATCCAATCATGTTTGAAGATATAATACAAATGAGGACCTCTACCTACCTATTAATTTGGAGGAAATTTTACTGGTACTTAAATATTTTACGAGAGAGAAGTGCCAGAGACTAGATGGATGCACTGTAGATTTTTTTCTACATTTTTTTGAGCTGATGGGACATATTTTATTGGATATACTGGAAGAGTCTAGGACTCGAGGAATGATCACTAGTGCTATAAATTATACTTTTTTAGCACTCATTCTAAAATCCTGTTCCCCACTAAATTTCAGGATTTTAAACCTATATCCCTATAAGTCATTCTCTACAATCTAGTATCAAAGGTGATCGTGAGGTGCATCAATAAGGTACTATATTTACATATTTCCCTTGAACAGTATCAATTTTTAAACAATCGACAGATACATGATGCAATCACAATGACACAAGAATTTATCCATACTATACATACCAAAATGAAGGATGCAGTGGTGATGAAAATCGACCTACATAAGGCCTATGTCTGTGTGGACTGGTCATACATTAGGCTCATTCTCTACAAGATGGGCTTGCGATCGCATAATATGGAGTGGATAATGGCTTATGTCACATATATTTTTTTGTTGTCCAGATAAATGGTCTCCCCACCATCTCCTTTCATACAGGAAGAGGACTTAGACATGGATGCTCTCTTTCCCATTTAATTTTTATTCTTGTTATGGATGGTCTTAGTATGAAAATCATAGAGGCGCAATCACGTGGAGTCTTTCAAGGCTTATATATTACTAGACATTTTAACATAACTCACTTATTTTTTGTTGGTGATATTCTAACCTTTGGCATCATATCTAGATCTTAGTGGCATGAATTACACTACATTTTTCTTAGATATGGCACGACTTTTCGGCTTCTTACAAATGGTAATAAATTTATTGCCTACTACTCTTTTGGTAATAGGTTGGATATAGACTTCATTACTGGCATATTTAGAGTTCAGACTACTCCCCTTGAGGCTAAATTCACCTACATGGGTTTCTGACTCAAGCCCAATAGATATAAGATCAAATACTGGCTTTGGATGGTGGATAAATACAAGAGGAAATTGAACACATGATCAAACAAATTCCTCACTTTGGGTCGCAAATATATACTAATTCAGGTTGTTCTGCAACAAATAACTGTATATTGGGCACATCTATATATGATTCCTTCAATTATTAGCTCGAAGATTAAATCTACCATATCTCGATTTATCTGGTTTGAGACAAAAATGACAACTAAATTCCATCTTTACAGGTGGGATGCCATGACTATCACAAAGGAATTTAGTTGATAGGATTTGTTAGATCACGAAATCTTTGGATTCTCCTTGCTGATTAAATCTTTCTGGAGGGCCTTGAATAGTCGAGGGGTCTCGTAAGACATCATACAGGACAAGTATATGAGAGATTATGATATTGAGACTATATACAAAGACATCATACCCACCACAATAAAAGGATCTCTGATTTTGAGTTTACTAAAATTATCAAATTGTGGCATATGAGGATGGCATGGAATTTTGGCAATGTCCATAAAATTATGATTGGAACAAACATCATAAAGGGCCCAAATAGTGACAAGCATATGTAGGACATACAATTGATATTATTCATTAAAAATGATATTTTCTTTTATACCAAGCAATCAACCACTAGTAGGAGGGATGTCGAATTTGGAAAAAGGCTGAAGATATGGGTTTGGAAGGAAAAAGCTCAGTGGAATGGAAGGGTTATGTTACAAATGTCTGTCTAGCAGGCCTTTGTTACAACGCACTTGGAGACACTATTACTTGGGATGATAGATTGCATAAGCAATCACTTATCGTGGCTGAGACATATCAATTTTTCATAAGGAAAATATTTGACTTGCACCATCCTTCTTGGTTCTACAAAATATGGAAGTGAGTTATCCATATTAAAATTATTCTTTTCTCCTGGTTCGTGTGGAGAAACAAAATACTTACATGGGGCAACCTATTGAAGAGGGGTTTCGTAGGTCTCGGATATTGCATTTTCTGCAAGGCGTCAACATAATCTGTTAATCATATTTTCTTCTTTTATCCCATCACATGTATGGTTTGGAATCATATTTCACATTTTCTCAAGATATCGTAGAGCTGGGCACCCAAATTTGAACAACGCATCATAAATTGGAATGATGGAAAGGGAAAATACAGGGAGACACCTATTTTCATTATATGGGAAATATGGAATGCATGCACTCACCATATTGTTTGATGGGTAGTCTTTCAATATTAGTTGGATATGCCACAAGATATTAACATGGATTCCATCTCTCTCACCTACGACTGTCTCACCCACAAACTCATCCGATAGACTAGTTCCTTCATCCTTTTGCATTTCTGCAGGATGATTTGATGGAGCAACACAACTTGGCATGTGTGGTTGTGGAGCAGTTCTCAAGATAAACAAGAGATCACAATATAATCTTTCCTAGAATGGAGGACTAGGCACAAACACTAGAGCTGAAATAATTTCTTTATGGGTTCTACATTGGTTTGCGCAAGAGAAGCAGATACACAGTCTTCATATTTGTGGTGATTCTAGATATCTTATTGATAGGATACAAGGGCATATAGATTTTGGTCATACCACCCTATGTGGTTGGATAAACAGGTCAAACACATTCTTGACTCTCTCACAACCTATGCTATTAACCACATATATAGGGAAGTCAACATGGAGGTAGACAAGCTGTCCAAGGAAGGTCTCAGCGAAGATTATGAAGTCATGAAGTGCATATACACAGAAGACAATACGATCAGGGAAGAGGGCTTGATCAACATTATGTGACATCCCAAGCTCTTTTTCTTTATATTGTGATATTTTGTATGTTGTTTTCATATACATATGTTGACTAGATGATCGACAAATCCCTTTCTCTCTATGCTTTACATAACTTTCAGTTTATATTGGGAAGAACATTTAGTACTTGGCATATAAAGCAATTTCTTTTTTTGGTATGTAGACATTTATTTGTTATATATCCTCACAAGCATGGAAGAACATATATCAAGACAAATGTACTGGACTTTATCTAATAATATAAATCCAATGTTTTTTTACTCTTTTATTTGATCATACAAATTCAAATAATTATTTATATATGTATACATGATATTTCAAAATTTGGTGTTTCAATTTGATTAATAAATATATAAAAATTTCAATATTTAAATATTTTTTCTAATTATTATTTATCTATTATAAAATCAATGTAATAAAATTAAATTATAAAAATGAAAAAAAAATCCTATGATTATATATATTGTCAAAATCGTAAAAAAAATACTATATAAAAATACAGAACTTATATAAATATAAATAATGTCTCCCCTATACCCTCTTTCTAGTCTCTGGGGATCTTTTTCCATTGGGCCCCTTTAATGTTCCCTACTATCGAGTAGTCTTTTTGAGATTTCCTAACCGTTTCTGGAACTTTCTATGTTAGGATTACATTCCTTTTTCCTATCCTTTTTTGGAGAGACATCGACAATAAAGGTTTGTGTCAGATAATAAATCCTTGCATCTTATCGGATCTCCAGATTAGATTATCTAGTGGGTGTGGTTTGTTGTGTTGGTGGGTGGAAGTTTTCCACATAGCAGATTTATTGAAATTTCGTGTTGTCATTCTGTCTAGGCTTCCCTCTCTCTTTAAATTTTGCTCACAGTAATGGGGGTTTGTTGGGTGGGGATCACATTTTATACTTTCCTGAGAAATTCCCTCATTCTTGTGTGATTTTCTTGGCTGATGTTCCTATTGGAGCGCTCCTGCTACATTTATTTGTTCCTAGAGGTGGCATCCATTGTTTGGTGGGGTGCTTCCAATTATGTTACTTTGTTTATCGTCACTGACTTTCCACATGGACCATTGTTTGGCTTTTCTCAACTCTTACGTGGTAGTGCACAAGTATTTCATACAAGCCAGTGGAGGTTAAGCAAGCACTGGAAAACAACTCTTGATCTAAGGGAACATGCCATTTCTACATGAATATATGGTTGTGCAGAACATTGCTTTGGTGACACATAACAATACTAATATCTTTAGTTCTAGTCTTTCTTGTTCTTGGTGTGGAAGGGTTCAAAGGAAGGAGGGTAAAGCTGTCATACCAAATTATTCGACCAAACTACTTAGTTTCAGTTATGATGTCTTGTGGGATTGGGTGACCATATTGTAGAAGCGTGCTTTTGTGGGTTGATAGATTTTCTCTAAGATTTCTAAGATGGACATGCAAAGTTGGGTGAATAAGTCCTGGGCCATGTTACTGGGTTATACCCTTAAGGTCAATATCTTGATGAATACCTGGTTCAGTTTTCACTTCCTGCATTTGGATGGCGTGGAGAGGATTCTAAAGACCCCATGGGTGAGAGGAAGGAGTTTCCTACAATTACACAAGTGGTATATTGGTTTAATTCCATTACATGACATACCTAAGAATGACATCATGTGGGTAAAGTTGTCAGGGTTACCTTCAGAATTATGGACTAGGTGTTCTTTGACAGAGATTGGAAATTCCATTATGCATTTCATATATCTAGATCCGAGGGCTATGGGAACTGAGGATAAGCGGGTGGCCTGCATACTAGTTAGGTTCATTTCTCTCAGGGTCTCCCGAAAAATTTAGACCTAGCATGGGATCCGCTTCAGATTCGACATAGACTAGACTATTGGGGCATCCATTTCAGATGCCTATAGTATCATCACACTAGCCATCTGTTGAATCATTGTCTAGGAAGGAGAAGATCTTATCATAATATTCCACAGAGTCAGTTTGGTCATTCAGATAAGCCACAACAACATGATGCTCATAATTTTGGCACGTCTCATTGAGGTACTTCTTCTGCTCATCTTGATTCTTCTCAATTTTACATTTCCACCTCATCTCTGCACATTTCTTCCCCATTTTCCCCTTGTGTGGGCTTAGCTAGTGCTCCTTCTCTGGAGATTCCCTCTCCCCCTTCTGATATTTTCGACTTATCTTTCAGGCCTTTGGCCTCACGGCAAGATCATCCAATCCAAGAATAATTTCCCACCTCAATGATTAACCCCTCTTCGAACACCACTCAGATTTTTTGAGAACCTTTACATACCCCTAATCTGGATATCTCGCCCTCTATGTTCCCTTTGTAATTGACTCTTTCCCCACCCTCTCACATCCATCATGATCCATAGTTTGTATCTTCCCCCCATAATTCAATCGGAAGTCACATAGATTTCCTCTTACTTAATCCTTCCATGAGCCTGAAGGCTTTGACCATCCACAAGGGCATTGCCCCCACCACGTCCCTTAATATTAGCTCGAGTTCTGCTATTAATATCACAGTCTGGAAGACCGGGAAAATGGGAAGTTAACATTTTTCGTGGCCTACTTGTTTCTCAATCTACTCTTTTTGACACCTCGGTTGGTGTGGTAGATGTTTCTATTATTACTTCTTCTGTCTCTCAGGCCCTTAGCACACTGAAGCCCACTCAGGGGGCTCCATGATGAAAATATTATCTCTAAATTTAAGGGGTTTGGGGAACCACTCCAAACAATTGAGCCTCCATCATATGATGTGGCACATTCTATCCTTTATTATTCTCATACAAGAAACTCTTACTGATTCGTCTGGGGCCATCTCATATTTCCACAAGATTTGTACATTGTGGAACATTATTGGTGTTAAGTCTACTGGTTCTTCAGGTAGTCTTATAACCATGTGGGATCTTGGGTGGGCGGATTTCCATGATTTTAGTCTTTTTGAGGGCATCCTTTTTTCTAGGCGTATCAGGGGATCTTGTTGTCATATTCATTTTCTCAATATATATGCGCCCTATAGAAACTGTTATATTTTCTGGGACAAGATACATCAAAGCAATCTTCTCAATATTTGTGGACTTATCATGGCGGGTGATATCAATTCCATTATTTTTGCATAGGAGTCTTGGGGTTTTTACAGTAGACAAAATCTGCTTGTTGATATACTATATAATCTCTTTGCAGATCATCACTTGGTGGACATTTTCTCTTGTCCCCTTTCTCCCACCTAGAATAAACGTAGATCGAGTGAATATCATCTGTTGAAACAAATGGACCATTTCCTAGTACAAGAAAATATGGTTGAGGTTCTCGATAATTTGAAGTCTTGTGTTCATAAGACATATATATCTGATCATCTTCCCATAATACTCCAATGGAAGATGGTGAATATTCGTGAGGGTATACCATTCAAATTCAAAAGGGTATGGCTGGAAGACAAAGATTATAATGGACCAGTAAATGCCACATGGATTGAGACCCACAGAAAGCTATATGACTCTATGATGTGAGCCCTGATCAATAAGCTCAATATCATCAAAAGAATATCCAGGACATGGAAGAGATTTAAAAAGTAGTAGTTGATATCGGATTTACAAAAGATCACCTATGCAATATCTGTTTTCGACAGAGGCATGAAATAAAAGGATTCGACACATGCAGTGTTGAAAAATGGCAACAAGAAATTCCATTTTAATTTTTCCTTGAATTAAACTGTGAATTAAATTCAAATTCTATTCTCCTAGCAACTTAAAATTAGTTAATTAAGTTTATTGAACTTACTTAACTTGGGAAATTCGAGTTGGAAGTGTTTCTGTCATCATGTGTATGTTCTCCCTACTTTGTAGGTGTTTAGTGTGAGTTAATTGTGAGTTGTAAAATAAAAGACTTAGTTTCATGAGTCAGTTCAGTTAAATTAGTTCTTAAAGTGATTGAGAGAACTAATAGCGAGTTAACAGTTAGTGATGTCACTAATGAACTCCACTGGTGCTACTCTAGTTAACTGAATATTTACTTATCAGAAACTCATGCATGTCAATGATGGGAAAGACCCAGTTGAGAGTAGAATGAAGGGACAATGTACTATTTGTTTTAGATTTTTTCGAGTTGCACGGATAGTGCATGCATTCAGGAATTGACCCTTGATGGATTGCACAGTTTCTAGAGGATTTATTTCCCTTTAAATACAAGCTATCTTCCATAGGAATTACGTATTGAAATAGAGACTTCGAGAGCTTGTGAAGAGGCTAAGATTTGGCCTTGAGCTTTCTTATGAGTTGGAGATTGAATTTTCTGAGTGCTAGGATTGTTATAGAGAGAACAAGCATTGAAATTTCGTCTTGATTTTCCACATTAATACAAAACAGATAGTGGAGTTTTGAGTTTTGGCTTTCCCTAGATATTTATTGTGTTATGTGCCTTTGGTTCTCTTCCTCTATTGATTATTGTTTTGCTCGATGTTTATGGGCTTCCACTGTAAAGAGTAGAATTAGATTCTTGTCTCTTGCTTTAGTAAATTGCATTAGCTTTTGAATCTACATGATTTTCTACATGAAGATTTGGAACATGTGAGATCGTTGGAAAATAAGAAAAATGAAATTCTTAACATAGAGGAGTTCACATGGAGGCTCAAGATTAGAGTTGCATGGTTATGTGAAGGGGACCATAACACTAAATTTTTCCATCGATACACAAATCACAAGAATCAAATTAATGTTATCTGGCAAATAGAATCTTCTGATGGGCATAACAAATATACTACCCCTGAAATACAAGATGAAACTGTAAAAAAATTTGAACACTTTTATAAGGCCAGGGAGGATGTGGATTACAAGGACCAGATATGGGCTTTGGAACTATATCCAATCATCTTTGAAGATATAATACAAATGAGGACCTCTACCTACCTATTAATTTGGAGGAAATTTTACTACTACTTAAATATTTTGCCAGAGAGAAGTGCTAGAGGTTGGATGGATGCACTATAGAGTTTTTTTCTACATTTTTTTGAGCTGATGGGACATATTTTATTGGATATAGTGGAAGACTCTAGGACTTGAGGAATGATCACTCGTGCTACAAATTCTACTTTTTTAGCACTCATTCTAAAATCCTCTTCCCCACTAAATTTCAGGATTTTAGACCTATATCACTATTAATCATTCTCTACAAGCTAATATCAAAGGTGATCACAAGGTGCATCAATAAGGTACTATATTTACATATCTCCCTTAAACAGTATCGGTTTTTAGACAATCGACAAATACATGATGCAATCACAACGACACAAGAATGTATCCATACTATACATACCAAAATGAAGGATGCAGTGGTGAAGAAAATCGACCTACATAAGGCCTATGTATATGTGGATTGGTCATACATTAGTCTCATTATCTACAAGATTGGCCTGTGATCACATAATGTGGAGTGGATTATGGCTTCTGTCACATATATTTGTTTTGTTGTTCGGATCAATGGTCTCCCCACCATCTATTTTTGTACAGGAAGAGGACTCAGACATGGATGCTCTCTTTCCCCTTTAATTTTTGTTCTTGTTATGGATGGTCTTAGTATTCAAATCATAGAGGTACAATCACGTGGACTCTTTCAGGGCTTATAATTACTAGACATTTTAACATCACTTACTCATTTTTTGTTGATGATATTCTAACCTTTGCAAAATCAATGATTGTGATCAGTTTTGTGTTTTCAAATGTTATATTTATCTAGATCACAGTTAGCAGGTAGTTCCCATTTGAAGGACTTCAAGCGAGGCATGACTAACTTCCCTTTCTTTCTCTTCCCTAAATCATTTACTAACTTCCCCTAAAGAGGTCAAGATCTGCTTGATATCTCTTAGTTTCATCATTTTCCATATCACTTGCCTTGGTAAAGATCTGCTTTACTCAAGGAGGGTCCATATTTTCTCTACAAAGTTCTATTTCCCCTTTAAAGCCTAAGATCTCTGAGACTTAGCGCTTTCTTGTCATTTTCATATTAACTCATGACATTATTATGTAAATCTCTATCTATTTCCCTTCCCCCTACTAAAACTATGGAAATAATTCCCCTATGTAAATATCCCATCCCTCTGGTTGAAACATAACCATAAATGTCTCCTTGGGAATTACTAAGTTCACCTAGATCTTAGTAAGAACCCTCATATCTGCATAAGTTTCCGCTCCAAGGTGTTTGGACTCCTTCCAATACACAAAAAACCCTCACTAAACCATACCGCACCCCGCGCGTTGCATTTGTTTTGGGATTTATTAATATTTGATTGATAAATAACCAACGCGCCGAAACAAATTAGTCTTTAACCTAAGTCCAGAACCCACCTGCGGCCGAAAAAATTAGATTTTATTGCACGCGCTGTTTCACTAAAACCCGTGCATCTTTTCCTCCCATCCACCATCAGATCAGCCCTCCCAGATCCGACGGCCCTTATGCATATCGGGCGCCCGCTCGTGAGTGTTAGTTAGCACCCGATGTCCGACGGTTTACCGACGTACACCGGGATAGTTGGCGGCATCCCATTGCATCGGGCTGCCCCTGACAAATACCACCTCCGTACCAAAGGCGGTCCGATGCGAGCCAAAAACCACCCTCTCCTTGCGTAACGTGGGCGCCGCGTCACCCTGCCACATCGCCTCCACCTCACTCATCACCTGCCTTCACACTGCCACCGTGTCCTTGCCACGTCACCCTACCGTACTGCCAAATCATCATGCTGATGTCAGCTGCTGACGTCACATCTGTACAGGGGAGTCCTCGGCCATTTTTGCACCGAAAAAGGCAGAAAAGGCCCGATTTTGCAAATTTGAACATATCAAAAGACAGAGAGAGACCCGGTTTAGAGATTAAATAATATCAGAGAAACTATGCAGCCAAAAACCATGTCAAAGAGTATCAGGAAGCGGCAGAGAGTATCAGTGTTGCGGCGAAGTGTATGAGTGGAGATCTTCTCAGGGCTCGAGGCGAATGAAGTATTAAAAGAAAACCTTGAAAGTCAAGAAGCAGTTAAGGAAACATTCAAAGCTCACCAGCACAAATGAATACACATTAAAACTCACAGAAGATCAGTGGACCAGAACTCAATGCACAGTTATTATAGAACCACTCACAGAGGACACCACGTCAACTCACTTTTGATCCGGCTGCCTCTGGCGCAGCCCAAAGAAGACTTACTTGCATATAATTCCAGCATAAGTTAGGTTTTAGAAAGCTTTCTCACAGACCTGTTTAGGTCAGTTGTAATAAATACTTTTAGATATTTTACCTATATATACCACCCTGAAAAATGTAATAGGGGTTGGTTGGTCTTTGTTGGTTTGATTTTTTTTGCTCGAGTAGAGACTCACACTGTATATGTGATAATTTCTACAATCAAAGATTGATTGAGATTTCAGAGAATGAACTGTGCACTGTGTTCAATTGGCTGAAGAGTGATTATGGAATTCATGTGCTTCTACATGGTTCAATAAGTGTTCCTTAACTCTATGTAGTTTCTTATGTTTGTTTTATCATCTATGTTCCATCATCTAAAATTACAGAAAGGAAGAATAGTTTAGGATTTTCTTGGCAGCACCCTATGCTCAATTTCTGTGATTTCTACATGTTTTCATTAGGAATAGTTATGAATATGCATACTAAATGATCATGTTTACACTATTTCTTTCACATATGAATGTTACTTTAGGAATTCTTAACTGCTCCTAGATAACCATTCATTCACCTCCCTTCTCTGTTAGCTGATGAAAGATTCTTAATTGCCTTTCATCTCTGACATTCATTCCATCTTTTCAGCAAATTGGTATTGTTTCATGTATAGCTATCCTGCTCTATAATCCTCTTGTGTCCAAGAAAATGCAACAACAAGCCTTAATCCGTGACTCCATGCCCAATGGTTTGAAACTTATCACACTATCCCTCGCCTCTCTACTTGAATGCAACTTCCTTCCATTCAAACTCCATCCAAACTTAAACAAAACCTATTGAACTCAATAGCTAGCCTAAAATCATCATCAACAAAGCTAAATCATTAAGACAGAGCCCTCTCTGATTGTAGGTGGGCTAGAACCTGCAATCCAAATATTGGTTTGTGGTTACGTCGGTCGTATCCCTTCAGGAGCTTAGGGACAACCTGAGTGTTAACATAATGGCGACTCCGCTGGGGACTTTCACAGATAATCGCACAAAACTAGTTTGAAGCTCCGCAGAGGAAGAAACCGACCTTTAAAAGTCTCGGTGGACCTGTGTTCTTAAAAATTCCCAAAAAACAGGTTAGAAGCTGGCTATTAAAAAGCAAATGCGTCATACAAGATCAAATCCTGATCCAAATCCCCCAGTTGTTTTTGAAAATCCAAATCTAATCTCTAAGACCCTTAGGAAACGAGAGCAACAAGAAGACTTTACTACTTCTAGTCGAGAAACAGTTCAACCAAGCTGTGTTCCGACCCCTGTCAAAGTTCTATTTCGTTCAACCCCAATTTCCCTTTGTTCATCATCCACTTCTCCAAGTAGCTCTTCTACACCTCCATTCTTTACTCATACTACCATTACTACTCCTATTACCCCGGTTGTTCCTGTTATCCCAGTTGCCCCAGTTTTTCCACTTATCCCTATCAACATGGCTAACAGATATGCACCTTTACACCTACCTGCAAATCTCGGGGCCATGCCTCAGGATTATCAGACCAAAATAATTTATTTTGATCGCACAAGTGCCTGCAAAACTCTTCAGCATACAAAGAAAATGCAGGACTACTTTGAGAGCTATGAGATTAACGATGATAGCATGAGAATGATAATTTTTGTTCAAAGTCTAACAGGCGACGTTAGGACTTGGTTTAGAGCACTCCCAACCAATTCCATAGCAGGTCCAGAAGCCTTATACCAGTCGTTTATCAATAGGTGTGAGAAAAAGAAGGACCCCTTGCACATACTATCTGAATATGACAACATCAAAAGAGGCCCCCAGGAGACTGTCTTGGACTATTGTGCAAGATTTAACAATGTTTATAATGCAATACCACAGAACTTGAGACCCCCACCTGATCTTGCTTTGTACAAATTCCCTGATGGTTTTGATGCTGAAATGGCCTATCAGTTAAGGTAAAGAGCCCGTCAAAGCCTTCCAGAAATGAAAAATGTTGTTATTAGTGTGGAGGCAAATCTAATTGCCAAAAGAAATAGAGCCAGAACTGAGAGAAGAACCACCTTCAAGGAAGAACCCTCAGCCTTCGACCAGAAGCTAGATGCTATTATCACTGGTATCCACAGGCTGGGAGACAGAGTAGAGAATGTTGAGAGGAAAACATCATGGGAAGGACAACAGCCCAATGCCATAAGGAACCCAAATTTCAGAAACACTCAAAACCCAAATGCTAGAAGGGCTAGTCCCGACCATGATATTAGGCCTCCTTTCCAAGAAAAATATGCAGAAGCGTCCACATCCAGTGAGCCAACAGATGAAACTCACATGAACTTGATAGATTCAAAAAATGAGCAACAAATTTTTCTGACTTGAGAAGGCCAGGAATACCAAGATGTCAATCAATTTCAGACTAAGTCTGGTGAGTCTTTTGATTTTAAACAAGGTTATGATACTGCTGTGTATGAGGTACACAAACAATACAAGTTGAGAACAAGGACCATTGATGTCCCTACACCTAGCAGAACAAAAGAGAGCAAACAACCCAACAAAATTAAAGGAAAGGTGATCATAACAGTCCGGCTGATATGACTGTCCCAAAGCCGCATCAAGTAACTGTAGAGGACATGACAGACGTGCAGTCTTCTATTGAACAGCCTCTGCCTCCTTCTTCCTCAAAAGAAGAGGGGAGCATCATTCCTAAAAATCTTCCCAAAGCAGACATACCACAAGCTGTCATTCATCATAACCCTGACATTCAAAAAGAAAACACAGAAAACACTCTTGACAAGGAAAGATCTGCTACTGCTAATGCAAGGATTCCGTTGGAGAAACCTTTTAACTTATAAGCAGAGATTGGCAAACTTAAAATATCCATCCCCCTCTCTGAACTTGCCAATCATGATGTCTATAGGCAACAAATTCAAAGATCACTTCAAATGCCACATGTCAGGGATGATGTGAATGTTTTAGATGACACCCCTGAGCTACTGTTTGGTCCAGAAGTTAATGGGAAATCAAAATATGGATATGTTCCACCCTTTTATGTCAGCCTGCACATACATGACAAAATCTTGCATAATGCTATGTTTGACTCAGGTGCCTCACATAACCTTATGCCTAAAGCTGTAATGGAAAAGTTAAACCTTGATGTCACAAGACCCTACAGAGATCTATATTCCTTTGACTCAAGTCAAGTCAAGTGTTTAGGCTTAATCAAAGACCTTTGTGTGCCTTCAGTCCAGTTTCCCAACAAGACAATCCTGATGGACGTAGTAGTTGCCAACATTCCAACAAAATATGGCATGCTCCTATCAAGATCATGGGGAGCAAAATTGCAAGGATCCCTTCAACTTGACCTCTCTTATGCCACTATATCTGTCTTTGGGCAACCAAAAAGACTGTACAGGGAAACACTGATGAAGTATGTGGTAAGTAGTGAGGAAAAGCCTCAAAACTGTCCAATTTACTCAATCCATTCCGAACTGGATTCTTTTATTCTATTTAATGATGACACCAATCCTCCAACTGATGAGAAGCCTTCAGCCTTAGAGCAAGAAACATGCATCAATGAGGAATCAGCCGCCAGTACCCATGAAACTGTCACAACAGTCAAAACAACCAGCAAACAAGAAGAACTTCTCGAAACAGAAATTGTAAGTCTGCCCAATCCTCAAATAACTGAAACTCTTAATACAAACCATAAACAAGAAATCACATGGTGTTTAGAGTTTGATGGTTCTGTCAATAAGTTAGGAGCAGGGGCAGGGGTATGGATTCATAATACACATGATAATCATGCACAAGGCCATGCCTATAGATTAAATTTCAGATGTACTAATAACATGGCAGAGTATGAGGCTCTCCTCTTAGGCCTTAAATTGCTCAAAGCCATAGGAGCTGCAAAAGTGTCTATTCTAGGTGACTCCGATTTAATTATACAACAAATGAAAGGTAAATTTGTTACCATTGACAATAGAATGAGAGCTTATAGGACTACTGCCAAAAAAATACTCAAGTCTTTCAATGAATCCAATCTTGCCAAAATTTCAAGAGACCATAATATTCATGCTCACAGCCTAGCAACTTTTGCTAGTACATGCAAGCTTCCCTTTGAGCCAAATCACCATTTCACTGCTGAGATAAAACATAGACCCTCGGTCCCTAACAATGTTAAAGATTGGAAAGTGTTTCAAAATGATGCCCAGATTAACAATTTCCTCACTCTTGAGGGCGATTTTTCGAATACAAACGTTGACATGGATGCCATGAACGATTCCCAACAGCTAACAGAAGAAAATCAGTAGGCTGTAACAGCTGCAACAGCTAAACAGATCCTTAACCCAACTGTTTTTGACAATGCAAACATAAAAGAGCTGAAACATATGCATCTAGAAGAAACAGCCAAAGCTGAGGCTGAGTTCATTGACCTGAAGGATAACTTTTTGCCTGCTGGACTAACACCATTAGAAGACATGTTTGATAATAATGATGTGCCTAAGAAACCAAAAATGGAGCCTATAAATGCGGCTATTGAAGAACATAACATAGGAACAGCAGACAAGCCCAGAATGAAAAATTTATCCAAAAACCTGCCTCTTGATCAAAAACCAAAATATGTCGATCTGTTCAAAGAATTCCAAGATTTATTTGCTTGGAGTTATGAGGACTTGAAGTCCTATGACACCTCTGTAATTCAACACACCATTCCCTTAAAACCAAATCAAAAACCGTTCAAACAAAAACTTAGAAGAATCAACCCCATGCTTCTTCCTCTCATTGAAAAAGAAATAAAGAAAATGTTTGAAGTAGGTATCATTGCACCCATCAGATTCTCTGAATGGGTATCTAATTTAGTTCCCACAAGGAAAAAATCAGGAGAGATCAGACTGTATGTAGACTTGAGAAATTTAAACCAGGTCTCTCTAAAAGACCACTATCCTTTGCCCAAAATGGACCATATCCTACAAAGAGTAGTGGGGTCATCTAGAATTTCTTTACTAGATGGATTTTCAGGATTTAATCAGATACTTGTTCACCTGGATGACCAAGACAAGACAGCCTTTACCACACCATGGGGAACATTTAAGTATGTTAAAATGCCTTTCGGGCTGAAGAACGCTGGTGCTACCTTTCAAAAAGCAATGGATATTGCATTTGCCAAGGAGATACATGATTTCCTTGTTGTTTACCTTGATGACCTAATCCCTTTCTCCAAATCTGAACAAGAGCACATTAAGCATCTAAGGAAAATTTTTATGACATGCAAGAAATATGGCATTTCCTTGAATCCTAAGAAGTCCCTGTTTGCCCTTGAGGAAGGCAAGCTTCTAGGCCATATCATATCAAAAGATGGGATTAGAATTGATCCTGAAAGAATTCAAGCTATCCTCCAAAT